>JAGGCT020002649.1:0-30674 GCA_017654935.2 Phymorhynchus buccinoides | reverse complement strand
ATACCCCACCGCCTTCCTCTAAGACGTACAAGGTGACGTCCGTTGGTGGGAGGAGAGGACATCATCGTGCAAGGAGTTTGTATAAAAGTTCAGCTGTATCTCGTGAACATTGAAACAGAAATCGCTTCAAATTTTGGGCTAGTATTTTATGCGTAAGTGGAAAGTGATGGGTTGTAGGGGGGGGGGGGGAAGGACATAAACTCTGCCGGGTTGCATTGTGTCACAAGCGTTGCTGGTTTCCCTTTTGAGAGAACCGTGACTTTAAATTATGTATGAAACAACACTACTAGCTAATGCATAGTGAAAAAGAAACACCCGCAGGTGCTGTATGGTGGGACGCAGAGATGCACCAGCGACGCCTGCCGTATCAACACGAAAGCAGACATGCTATGCTAATGCATAGCGCGCGCACGTGGCCGTATGTGTGTGTGTGCGTGGCATGTGTGTGTGTGAGAGAGAGCAAGAGAGAGAGCGAGTGGGAGAGAGAGAGAGAGCGAGAGAGAGAGAATAGAGAGAGAGCGGAGAGAGAGAGAGAGAGAGAGAGTGTGTGTGTTTAGGGCCATGCATCGTAAATATTCATGAGCAGTGTTGTTGCTTGTGTGTGTGGGTGTGTGTGTGTGTGCGTGCGTGCGTGCGTCTGCGTGTGCGTGTGTGAAGCTGTAAGTGTGACTGCGTGCGCGTGTGCATGTATCATACGTGTGCATGCGCGGCGGGGGGCGGGGTCGGTGTGTAGACATGTGCATTATGCGCACGCGCGCTCACACATGCATGCCGTGTCGCCATCGCCTCGACATCCAAGGTGTACAACAATTTCAATGTGTCGCTGTTTCGTGTGTGTGTGGTGTGAGGTGTGTGTGGTGTTGAAATGTACGGCACCAGCAGCATTCATCGAAGTATAGCCGGTTGTTTGTGCGCGTGCGCAAAACTTGTCTTTTTATTCCACAGGTTAGGTCAGGTGGTGGATGCCTCGTGCCTCCATACGGGGAGCTGGACGACCCCGTACCCCCTCCACGAGTCTCCGAAAGGGGGAAAGATAGGGAAAGGAAAAAAAGAAAGGGGCCCCGTGGGGATACCGGGGAGTCTTTTTTTTGTAAAAAAAAAAAGTTACCCCACCTTCTGGAAGTTTCTGTGCTTGTAACTTCGTCTAATCTGCCAGTCTTTGACTCTGAATTTCCCCTTTGCTTTGTATAAAATCATTTACTATCTTTCTGCCTGATTGGCCCATTCTCCTGCCTTTAAATTTTTTTTTGAATTATTTTCTTTTGAGCTCCTCCAAAATCAGAATGTGTCGGCTGTATGCAGTGGGGAGACCAGTGAAACTGAAAAAACGGACATATAATTGTCAGCTGAGAGTGTGTGGGTGTCCCCTGGACAGTGATGCCCGGAGACCCTGGTCATAGGCCATTGACCTATTAAAATAGAAAATGTCTTATTCTAACCCTTTCATTGCCGCTGTCTCCTCTTGGCACCACAATGATTTCAACGCCCACGTCACTGAAACTGAAAGGCATCGAATGAGGGTCTGGTATCCAGGTGACCTTATGTTCTTAATTTTGGGAGGTAAGGGTAGGCCCTATTTTCAGGCTCGTCACAGAGGATCAGTCCCCAGTATTGCAAACAATAGTTTCTCTACCCAGTAAGTTTTATGGAAAGTTTTGGCTGAAAAATGGCTGGCGTTGAAAGGGTTAAATAATGGTACGCTTTGTCTTATTGATTTCTGCGAGAGCCAGGACATTGTCCTACGCGTAGTGATTTATCTTGTCTCAGGGCAGTTTGTCCTATCATTTTTTTCATCCCAGGTGTGTGTGTGTGTGTGTGTGCGCGTGTGCGTGTGCGTGTGTGCACGTGCGTGCGTGTGTGTGTCATAGCTTTTGACAAGATTAATGAATGGAAGTCATTTATCAAAATGTGTACACACTGCACTCAAACACAGTGGAACCTCCCTAATAAGACCTTAAAAAATCATCCAAAATGAGGTCTTAAAAGGGAGGAGTCTTATAAGGGAGGTAATTTTAATACTTACAAAGGGCAATGTCTCAGAGAAGTAGGTCTTATGTGGAAGGGAGTCTTATAATGGGAGGTCTTATAAGGGAGGTTCCACTGTATTCACCGCACACACACACAGTCATCAGATGTACACACAAATACCACACAATAAAATTCAGATCACGTTATTTATTTCATTTTCCATTGATTAACATCATTTCATTTGAAATTGAAGGCATAACAATCAATCCAACCACAATCAGGAAAACATCAGGAAACAAAATCCTTCTCACTCATAAAAGCCATGGTGACACAAACGCATTACAAGTTTGCCTTTCACACACACGCACACTCAGAGCTTCATATTGTTTTTAGACTTCGTGGGTCACATGACCCCCGACTGTAATGATGGGCCACTAATGTGTTATTTAAATTTTAAACCTAAATTTCATCACAATGCATTGTGTGTGTGTGTGTGTGTGTGTGTGTGTGGGTGTGTGCGTGTGTGTGCGTTGTGCGCGTTTGTGCGTGCGTGCGTTGGCATGCGTGTGTGAACATAACTGAAGTTTTATTGCTATAAAAATTCCAAGTATTATTTAAATATTTGGCACACATACACATGATACAGTATATCAGACAGACAGACAGACAGACAGAGGGAAAAGTAATTAGCCCATAACTACAAGTTCAGTCATGAACTGATGCAGTTGTAAATCTAGAAAAAATAAAAAGACCATGCACGTTTCTCTGCTTACAAATCGTTTTTACGATGACCGAATGACATGTTATGATGTATTTGTGACCTGATGGGGGGGAAAAAAGAAAAAAATCTGATTCAATTGACATTCTGATACTCTCTCTCTCTCTCTCTCCCCCATGCTTAATAATTGACATGCGCCAGACAGGCGCAGTGCAAAGTGTATACATATATGTCATTTTGAAAGAAATACCCGTGAATGGCACGAGTGCGCCAACAATCTGAAAGTAACTGCATACACTGAGTCACTCAATCTACTTGACAACAGATCACATTCACACTATACAGTGTACTTCATTTGTCATTTTAACCCTTTCACCGCCAGCCATCTTTGAGACAAAAATTTCCATTAAGCTTACTTGGCTACAGAAAAGATTTTGTCTGCAATATTGTGGGATTTCTCTGTGACACATTTAGAATAGGGTCAATCCTTACTGCCCACATTTAGGAACACAATATCATTGAATAACAGACCCTGATTTCAAGGGTTTTAATGACATGGGTGTTTACATCAATGTGGTGCAAAAATGCGAAGTTGGCGGTGAAAGGGTTAAGCACAATTCATAACCAACAATTGAAATAAAAACAGGTCAGAACATTATTCCATAATAATAATAATAATAGTACATTTATATAGTGGTTTACCTCAAATGAGCCCAAAGCGCTTTACAATCGAATATTCATCAACAATCTGATTCAATTGACATTCTGATACTCTCTCTCTCTCTCTCTCTCTCTCCTCTCCCAGGCGCATTACAAAGTGTATACATATATGTCATTTTGAAAGAAATACCAATGAATGGCACGAGTGCGCCAACAATCTGAAAGTAACTGCATACACCGAGTCACTCTCTACAAATTGACAACAGATAACACATTTTAAAAATACACTATACAGTGTACTTCATTTGTTATTTTAAGCACAATTCATAACCAACAATCGCAATAAAAAAACCAGGTCAGAACATTATTCATAATAATAATAATAATGATAGTACATTGATTGATTGATTGTTTAAAAGAGACAAGCTCTGTCCAACATAAGACGGTTGATCTCAGAGCTATAGCGCTTTACCTCAAATGAGCCCAAAGCGCTTTACAATCAATATCCATCAACAAACAAACAATAATGCAGTGGGAACCTCCCTTATAAGACAAGACCCCTCCCACATAAGACCTACTTCTCTGAGACTGACCTTCGTAAACTTGTATTAAAATTACTTCCCTTATAATACAAGACCCCTCCCTTGTAAGACCTCATTTGGGATGATTTTTGAAGGTCTTATAAGGGAGGTTCCACTGTAGTCAAAACAACAGGAATAAAGTTTGCCGTCAGCCTTAAAAATTATGTCAATTATACATTATTATACATGTACTTATCTAGCTACAGACAAACCTCTATTTTAAGACTTCCAAAATGTCCGGAAAAATCGGTCGTAAATTGGAGGGGTCGTATGACGGAGGTTTTCACCTCCACTCTCGTCCAAAGTCAGTGGTTTTCTTTTTCAAAGTCAGTGGTTTTCGTGCTTTTCCTACGCTTTCCGCCATCTTTTCTACAACAAGGGAAGCGACTCCGCTTTCAGGCCCTTGACCGTGGTTGTTTCCCTTTGCTCGAAGTCTATGCAGACGACAGCAACGGTCGTAAAAAACCAACAAAATGGCGGTGACGTAAGTCGCGTTTTAGAGGAAGTCGTTTAAGAGAGGTCGTTTACATAGTAAACTGCATCTGTGCCAACAAATCCGGTCTCAAATGAGAGGTGGTCGCTTAACAGAGGGTCATAAAATAGGGGTTTGTCTGTATCTAGAATTAGAAATGAATGGTTTTCTACAATGTATCGTTTTCCCAATTTATTTATTTTGTTACAAACTTATCAGATGAAACAAGTTGACAACATGATTGGGAGGAATTGTCAAGTAAACAACAATAGCCATGCATTTATCACGAAACAAAAAGAGCAATCAATGAATAAATTATTATTATGCAAAAAGCAAAAGACAATCATGCTTCGGTGCATTCTGGTGGAGTTTGGTGTAGCCTGTTTTGATGTCTCCAGCCGAGAACAATCCTTCCACCCGGATTTTCACCTAACGTCCGAAGTTTTATTGACGGGGGGGGCACAAGTTCCACCAAAAAAAATTCAAACCACCTTTTCACCTAGCTCACGTCACAAGTTTTGTTCAACGAGGAAGGGGGATAATCTATTCCGAAAATTTGGTCGGCACAAATAGTCTTCCACCCACATTTTCAGCTAACATCGCTACTTTTGTTGAGCGGGAGCTACTCATTTCGCCTTCCTTCGCACGATTGAAGCGAGTGAGCTAAAGCGACTTCCGGTTAACCAGTTTGAGAATCGCCAAATAGAGACTTGTAGATATAAGAATATGGCAAGATCGGTCCTTTACGCAGAATTTTTTTTTTTCCGTGGAAGTTTTGAAAAATTTCCATTTTCCGCGAAACGCGGAATTCTTTCATGCCTGTTTCCTATTGGGCCCAGCTGCTTCTCCCCAAAAAAACCTGCCCCTCCCATACCTCGTCTACTACCCCCCCCCCCCCCTTTCCGACAACCTCAACCTCAAAAGCCTTTTCAATTAAAAAATGGTTTGCCTTTGGGGAAGTGGACCAATTCTATGGGTCTCATCCCTATAACTTTTCCTTTTGCATGTGCATGGGTGCTCTTGGGAAATTAAAAAAATCCTGCAAGGCAGGGGTCCAGGGGCCGCCCAGTTAACATGCAATCCTAAAATAAAGTTCCTGGTAAAGGCATGTAAATATTTATCTGTATTCATTTCTTTTATATTCTACACATGCGAGAAATCGACAAAACGTTTATAACTAGGAAATTCGTTGCTTCTCAAATTCTCATAATCCGGCAACGCCGGCTCCAGGCAATACAAAAATCCTGCATTTCTGGACATCCTGAAAGCAGGATCTAGGAGCATCCATGCATGTGTCTATACGTGCGTTTCCGTAGGAGACAGCACTGTTGATGGTGTAATGTCAGGAGTTACGATCCTCAGCTAGGGTTGACCTCTGGTTGTTATTGATAGAAGCTCTGGGGGATTTCTTCTTCTTTGTCTTCTTTTATATCGACCACTCAGTTTCATGTCATATGAGCTGAGATGCGTCACGCTGCCGTTATGCGCCTAACTGAGAAATACGCCCAGCATGTCCGGCTGGAGAATTATTGTAGGAAACCTATTTTTCACTTACCCTCTCGGACCAAAGATGGTAAGTGTTGGTCAGTAATTAAACACATTAGGTATAAAACATTAAAGCCATATAGAAAATTGTTGTTAATTTTTTTTAAATATAGTAAGGAAGGAGGCCGGACTTCCCTTGAATTCTCCCAAGGTGATGACAAGAGCAGCTCTTGAGGCTAAATCGTGAGAAAGATCGTATTCGCCAGAGGAACCGCAGAGCTAATATGTCACACCAGAAAAGGGCAGCCATCAATAAACAAAATAGAGACCAAGCAGCTGAGAAAACGGGCTAAGGCTGCTTCATCTGAAGCTGCTGGCAAAGTTCAGAACGCTGCTGAAAAACTACCGCCTCCTTCATCTGAAGACTCAGCAAGCTTAAGAACCCCTCCCGCATAAGGACAGGGATGCACAAAGACCAACACAAAATACAAGGCTGTGAAAAAAGCGCAGCTCAGCACCATCCAAGTATGCAGCGGTTGTTGTAGGCATTTGCAATGAGTCCTCTCCAAGGAAGGCTCAGGCACTCAAAACGATTGGAATATTTCCTACTCAGAAGCGGTAAGTGCTACAGCTACAAAACGTCTACCAGGAAATTCAGAATGCTTACCGCAACATGGCCAAATCAAGGAAGGCCGGAGATCTTAGGCAGAAAGCTGCATGGTGTCAAGTTTTCCTCTCCAGCATCCAAGGGAAGTCTCTAGAGACTATCAGAAGGGAGTTTAATGTCAGCTGGAAATACCTGAAAAAATGTTTGGACAATCTGGACTGTGAGGAAAACCCCAGGAAAAAAAAATGAGCTGATGCTCTATCAGACGAGATGAGCAAACTAGTCCAGGATTTCATCAGTAGGGAAGACGTCTCCAGAGCTGACCCAAACTCCTCCAGTGTGAGCACAAAAACTGGGGAGTCCAAGCTGTTCCTTGAAAAAACAATGAAGGATTAAGATTAAGATTAAAATTATAGCCCCGTCGACAGCTAAGGTCATGTCAGGGCTGTCACCACGTTAAATCTTACCACGTATTAAAAAGGGATAAAAACACAAGGTAAAAACAAAATCAGTTTTATGTTAAAATACTTTTGTTAAAAATTCATTAATAAATCAAAAACTTAGCAAGTAAAAAATATGACACGTCTAGAACTAAAAAACACATTAAAGTAGCTTACACCAAGCTAGATGGAATCATTTTTAAACAGCGATTTAGTTATAGGGATGTCGCTGTCATGAGCAAATAGTGCTGACATCAGATTATGTTGTTTAGGACAACAAAATGTTTGAAGAAAGAAATTGTAAAATGGGTTTTAAAGATACTTGGAAAAAATATTTCATTTCCGTGTTTGTAGTGTTTTCTTATACAACAGAAGACAGTGAATTGAAGCAAACTTTGATTAAGTTTGTGCCATTGTCAATGCTGAACGATCAACTAAGACAGAAAAACAAAAACCCAGCCCCAAAGGCAAAATTAAGATTATTAAGATTAAAATTATAGCCCCGTCGACAACTAAGGCCATGTCAGGGCTGTCACTACGTTAAATCTTACCACGCATTAAAAGGGATAAAAACACGAGGTAAAAACAAAATCAAAGTTTTAACCTTTACCGGATGCTGCTTTTGATTATTCCTTATCGGTTGAGTGTGGGTTCAGCTGAACCCAGAGGACTGTACATCAGGGTTATGCTCGGCGTGAGGCTACACCGTTATGCCGAAGCCGGAAGAAGCGTTGAAGAGGCCGAGATACGAGGACATCTCCCCAGCCTCCGATCTCAACAGTTATTGGCGGGAATACAATCCGAACCCGTTGTTGATTGGACTGAACACCCCGCAAACATGGAGATACCCAGTGGACAGTACACCAGTTCAAGATGAACCGAAGTCCTGGACACCGGTGATGCAGACGAAGTGCCGGACGCCGGTGACGCAGACAAGGTGCCGGGCAGCAACACCGACGGGAACGCCCTGCGGGAGGATCCAGCCAAGCTGGCTTGCGTCCTCCTTGAAGGAGGGTGCATGCCCCTCCTCAACCCAGCGCCCAGGCGTTGGACCCGGGACGAGGAGGTCCAGCTTCCCGGTGGCATACGGTGGCCCCCTGCAGGATGGTGGGACATGTCCAGCGACGAGAAGGCTGGCCACCTCTGGCAGGCCACTTACCGGTTAGCAAAACTGGCTGGCTTGCCTACAGGTGAGAACCGTGAACTGCTTGATTCTTTCGGATTTTTAGTACTACCCAAGCCAACCTACCCACCCATCCCGTACAGAAGGTGAGAGAGACCCTCTTCACGACAGTGAAGAAGGTACCAAACGAACAGATAAATGACAGTGGATCGGTGGCGGTAGTCTGTCAGCTGGCCCAGATCCCCCCTCCTGGACTCATAGGCGAAGTACTCGATGCCATTAGTCACACCCCCATTAGGACTTAGTTCCAAATCCCCGTTCCCTTTCTTTCTCCTTTTTCCCTTCAGGGTATGGATTGTATTTAATTTTTTTTGTGGATGTGCGAGTCTTAATTTTCCTTCCCAAAACTTCCTTTCTCTAAGTTTAAAAAAAAAAAAAAATCTTTCACCCATTAACTTAATTGTACAAAAACTACAATACCCCTATCATTAACACTTGCGGTAAAAGAAAATTTTGACATCAACAAAGTGGAACAGTTTCGGGTGACTCACAGAAGTTGTGTGTGAACTAGTTAATGGAGATCCAGGAAGACGCTTTGATTTCTCTATCGCGCAGAACACAGAAAAAACAAATAGTTAAAAATAATAATAATTTTTAGTTCTTTTTTTTTATCTAAAAAATTAGAAGAGACTGCATTGTTTTGAACCCTTAGTAAATGACACTCTTGTAGAGGCGTGCCGTTGTCAGTGTGTTGTTTGAACTGTCACTTAAGGTGGGACTTTCTACAACTTTTTCGCTGTTGCTCGTTTGTCCTAGAGAAAGGAGACGGGGTGGCAAGTGTTTTGGGTTTTTTACCATGCCCATGGTTGGATTAGAGCGAGCGCTGTCCTTCATGGAGCAGGCGGACCGTTTTTGTATTCTCACCTGTGTCTAAGTTATAGTGTTTACTGGGTTTTTGATAGTTCATTTCAGCTGTAACGCGCTCCCGGCTCCTGCAGAGGTCTGGGTATAAAATAGTATGAATATATAGAGCTATTCGCTTATCGTGTTCCAATTCAAATTGGCATATCATTACTCATGTTTTGGGTGTCTATTGCCGATTTGTTTCAATGCGACCTTGGATGCCCCCTAGGATCCGAGTATAAAATGAAGAAATGCATGGCGACATTCTTCTGCTGCATTCAGACACAAGTTGCATTATAGCGATTCAATGCTTAATGTGTTGGCACAGCCGTAGTATGTTTTTTTTAATAGAAGCTTTCAAAAGATTATCTAATTCATTCTGAGTAAATGAGTTGATGTTGATGTTGATGTTTATAGCCCCGTCGACTGCTACGGCCATTTCAGGGCTCTCACCACATCAAAATTTGAGCACATAAGATCATAGTTTAAAATCCAACCACGTGATATCACAGTTAAAAATGTACAACTAAAAACGTAAAGATTTGAAACAAAAGTTAAAAAAGGGATTAAAATTTAGTTGTGTACCTTACACAGTTAAAAGCTTACAATTGATGTTTTAAAACATAACACGACTTTTTATACCTTATTAAAAATATTCACGTCTTTTAAAAAACTAAAAATCATGTCTGGCGGCACATCACGGAACACCTTCGTAGTCGTAAACATGAGCAGGGGAGTGGGTCCTAAACTACAAGCTTGCCCTCCAATACTAATGGTCTTTTCACTTTGTTTTTATTTCCAGAGAATAAAAAAACGCACACAAAAACAGAACCGTTGTGCCTGATCCTGGCGAGCACCAGGAAGAGCTCCACAGGGAGCACCATCCTGCACAAGAAGTTCAAGGTCAGCAGCATGTCCACGTCCCAGACCAGGAAAGGCAAGGCAAGCCCATCAAGCAGCTGTATTAGAACTGGAGCAGGCAAAGACTGAACATCCCAGACCAGGAAAGGCAAGGCAAGCCCATCAAGCAGCTGTATTAGAACTGGAGCAGGCAAAGACTGAACATCCCAGACCAGGAAAGGCAAGGCAAGCCCATCAAGCAGCTGTATTAGAACTGGAGCAGGCAAAGATTGAACATCCCAGACCAGGAAAGGCAAGGCAAGCCCATCAAGCAGCTGTATTAGAACTGGAGCAGGCAAAGACTGAACATCCCAGACCAGGAAAGGCAAGGCAAGCCCATCAAGCAGCTGTATTAGAACTGGAGCAGGCAAAGACTGAACAAAGGCAGATTCACGCTCAAGCAAATGTCAACGGCTGATGAACTTGAGTGTGAAAACAAAATTGAATAAGACCTTCCATTATAAGACTCCCTCCCATATAAGATCTACTTCTCTAAGACATTGCCCTTCTTTGTAAGTATTAAAATTACCTCCCTTATATGACCCTTCCCCAGACCTGCCAACCCTGAGTTTTCAGTTAGAGTACTTTTTCACGGAAATTGGTGTATTTTTTGAAAAAGTGGAGTATTCTGAGGACAACTCTAATATGCAAGTATGTAGGGATTAACTTGCATGGAACTACCTTTTTGTCGCTGTAAATATTACACATCAGGTTCACAGAAATGACGTCACTAGTAAAGTGGCAGGTTCATTTTTACGATGAGTTCAGTGAACATCGCTTCAGCACGAATTGCTTTTTCCCCGGCAGACAGTCTTATTCGGCATAAATGCTTTTATGCACACTGAGCCTGCTGCAGCTTGCTTCATTTTTTTGCAGTCTTGGTGCTTTTTCCTGCCGCAGTGCCTCTCAATGTCAAACTTTCCAGAACTGGCAATGGAGAAGTCCGCTTTACAGTAGCTGCAGTATGCATGATTGATTCCCAGCGTCGACTCTCTAATTCCAGGGATTGTTGTATATCGCTGAAGAAATTTTTGTGATCTTGCTGGCGCTACTGGCGTCTTCTTGGCTTCGCCTTCGTCAGATGGGTCGTCGATTTTTCGCTTCAACATCTCGAGGCTTCGCTTCGGTGCACGAGTTGATGAAACAAAATGGCGCGCACACTTCTCGTGCCGCGATATTTGGCCAATCGAGATTTGTTTGCAAGTTGAGGCTCCACTCCAGCACTTCGTAGCTACGCTAAATCGCGCCGATTTCGATCGTTTTAGCTGCATAAAAAAAATATATATGTTCACTAGGCTTTTTTAATGTCGTATTTTTTATTCACCTGACGTACTGGTCGTATTTTTAGTAAATTGGCGTACAAAATACGCCAAAATCGTATGGGTTGGCAGGTCTGCCTCCCTTATAAGACCTCATTTGGGATGATTTTTGAAGGTCTTATAAGGGAGTCCACTGTACTATCAAAAACAAGGGCACCTTAAAAAAAATAATAAAGTGGAAAGAAGACATAACTCGAGGACAGGAGAAAATAAGGCAGTTAGAATCACAAAAGCCGAGACAATGAGGTGAAAAAGAATGAACTGCAGCAGCAGCTTAGGGCTGAAAAACTGAAAACACCAGACATGAGATATGTTAAATCATTCTTGAGAAAAAAATGAGTTTTGAAAGCCAATCCAGCACCACCAGAACCAGAACTTGAACCTGTGCCGGAAGACCAGGAAGACATGCCTGTGCTCCGTCTCAAAAACGAAAAGGGACATTTCACACAGGAGGCCATTGTAGCAGTCATGGCCCTTATTGGAGAGTGTACCACCAAACAAATGTGGGCGTGTCATCGGAACAATTGCTCACCAACTGCTGTTTCATCATGTCCCAGAGTCTGACTTGCCTTCCACAAGATCTGTCTTGAGATTTGTCTGACAGAACTCGTGTTTTGAGCATGATGCAGGTGACGGAATCCCTATTGGAATGTGACAATTTTGACATACATACTGATAGTACGAACTCGTTCCAGCAAAAAAAAAGTATGTTGGTCAGCCAATTAATGTTGATGAGTCTTGAGCAATGGCTTTTCAGCAGCTAGTGTGGAAAACACCACAACACTTGTTGACATCACCTGTAACTCTAAATTTCCCATTAGAAATTCCACCAGCCCAACTCTCTTTCCTATAAGGATGGATGAGTCCATCATGAGAGAATGGCTGCACGAGTGCTTCAGCAATAGGCCCAGCGGGTTTTTTTAGGCAGACGAAATCGATGCTTTAATATGCGAGCGCATATTACAGACAATATAAAACAGGAAGTGAAATTGATGATTGCTGTGTCTACGAGTCGCATTCAGTCTTTTTTTCTTATATATATATATTTACAAAATGCTATGATTGGTTAATATCTTCATGCGACCATAAGCTTTCCACCATCACCTTTATCATTCCAACCTATTCCACCTCTTGTGGAGTCAATTGAAATCATAAAGAAGGTGGTTGCTGCAGTTGCACAAGCATCAAAAGAACCCCTGTCAATTCTGCAAACCTAGCATGGATTTCTTTGGCAATCCTTTGGATGACTGCAAAATTCATCCTCAAAGTTAGTCCCAAAGAAGCTCATGAAATGATACTGGGCTGTCTCGCTGCCATCATCGCTGTTCTAGAGCGGCAGTTTAACATGGACCTGAACACCCGAGCTGAAGCAGGAAACAGAGAGTGCCAGACTGCATAACATCGATGCAGAAGAAGTCGTGGGCATGTTTAGTGCTGCCCAACTTAGAGCCCGAAATGCAACTCTGTGCTATATTTCAGCGAAGCTGCGGTCAGCAAAAAAATGTTGTAAAATACCTTGATGACATGGAAGATGAAACAAGAAGCCAGATCATCAGCTGGGCTGCGAAGAAAGCTCGCACTAGAAGGGAAGAAAACCGCCCCAAAACATGCCGACCTAAGAAAGGAGTTGTCTCGGAGGAGTGCTGATAAACAGCAAAAAAAAGGAGCAACGGGATAGAAAAGATTTAGAAGACTTTGAAAGATCTCACCAACAGAAGACATCAAGTCTGAATACCATCTGGAAGCGAAACCCTACTCCGATTTATGCGAGGTCATGAGGGATGCGATTGTGGGAAGAGACCTGTGCCATCTATGGGGTGAAGAGGGTAAGACGGTGTACTACTACAGGAGGGTGGAAGAACTGAAAAAAGGCAAAGATGTCCATGTTGTGGCCTACTGGAACCCTGACGTAGAGGAAGCGTATGATGATGCAGTGGAATACGATATTCCAAAATCACAGCTCATAGCGGACATTGTACTTGGGGGACCTGATTTTGTCCTAGAGTCGAATGTTTTTTATGAATCTAGCCATATTTCCTTGTGCATGGGACTTTACGTCACAATGTTTGTTTTTAACTAGCCTTGCCATGGATATTGGTCACATTTGATGCTGCAGTAATGAACTACTGTGTTTAGTTTGGCCCAAGACTTAGTGTTTTGCTGTAGAAAGGCATTACAACATGGAATTGATTGGCATTTTTCTGACATGAAAGACATGGTGATTCTGGGCATCCCGAGTTTCATGCATGCGGACTGGACCCAAAACAGCTTGCAGCAGAAGGAGGAAGCGGAAAGATCTTGAGAGATAAGATTAAGATTAAAATTATAGCCCCGTCGACAACTAAGGCCATGTCAGAGCTGTCACCACATTAAATCTTACATATATTAACCCTCTTGTGCCTGACGCTCTGTGCTCTCTATCACCTCTGAGGCAATGTCTAAGGCAATGTCAGGGCTGTCACCACGGTAAATCTTACCATATTAAAAAGGGATAAAAACAAGGTAAAAACAAAATCAGTTTTTTTGGTTCAAATACTTTTGTTAAAAAAACCAATCAATCAAAAACTGCCTTCCAGCTTAACTACAGATGAAGAAGACCCCATGACAATCATCACCATTGCAGATTATACTGCGGAGCAGCAATTGTTGTTCAAAGGTCAGAAAAAAAAGTCTGGGTGAATACCCACCTGAACTGCGCTCATTTGCTATGACACTGAACTTGAACTCAGCGAAAGCCTACAGGTGCGAGCGAAAAAGCTTTGATTTGGGTTTGACTCCACCCATCAACGTTCATGAAATGGCATTCAGCAATCAGTGGGGAACATGGATTCACAGGTTTTCTGGGCTCTGCCAGCCAAAGTGTTGGCACAGAGAGACGGGCAGCAGGTGATATGTGGTTTAGTCATGGATTAGATGTCCATTCGCACACATGTAGAATGGGATGGCAAAAGATTCAGGGGCTATGTGGGATTTGGGTACTGGAGTTGGTCTATGTTTCTTCTTAGAATGTTCATATTGTAACTATTTAACCTCGGCTGCAAGAGGCTCAACTCCGTTAAGATAGATAAGCCCGCGCGCGCTAAATCACTTTGCTTCGCGCGCTCGAATCGCTCGGACGGAAAGTTTTTCAGTGTTTTTTAAAGATCCAGTTTTCTTCATCTTAAACGGAGTTATTGTGTTCACATCGTTATTCAAAGTGTTTTTTGTGTTTGCGCCGTTTTTCCTTGTTTACTAGATTGATGACATTTATATCTAGAGAGTGAATTAGTCAATTTATTCGATTGTGTTAGGACTGGGGCCTTTAGGCCCAGCGCCGGTTCCAGAAAAATGGCGTCTGAGTCTGAGAAGCAGAACAACAGTGATGAACTGGCTTCGGCTGATTTTTCCTCACCTGCGGATATGTTCAAAAGCATGCAGAATATGATGGGACAAATCCTGGACAGGGTTGGAAGTTTGGAAAAAAGGATTGAAAAGGCAGATGATGGGTTTGCCGGGGGCTGGCAGTCGGAATCACCCATTGCCAGTGATACTGGCACTCGCAGTTCTACCCCCACTAGGCCTACTACGTCTAAGGCTAGGCCTAACACACACACACGTTCAGGGGACGACAGAGACAGCGACAATGGCTCTACTAGTGGCTTCTGTATTCAGATAGGCCTAGATCAAGAGCAAGAAGAGTTTGATTCAGATGACGACGTTCTTTCCCTTATGGAGGACAAATATGTGGTGTGTGAATCTGTGGGGGAGGCTGTTCATGACAAACTGGCGAGGATCGCCACCAGTTGCTTCACTACTCCTATGGAGGAGAGCAAACTGAAGGAGAAAATGCCTTCAATAGCAACACCATCGAATTGCACGAATTGTAACTATTTTACTCTTGTATTAGCAATGCCGCACGCACCAAGCCCAACATGACAGAGTGAAAAGTCCTAGGTTGTTCGCTTTGAGTGGGGAATATGTGGCATAAATTTTTGTTTTCGTCCTATATTATGCATCAAATTAAAAAGGAATGATTAAAAAACAAAATCTCACTGTGTCGAGTTTACAAAAGAGTATTTTTTTAATATTTTATGCGTGAAAGCGTGTGCTTGAGGTGAACGTCCATGGCGGCCATTCTGTCACTTTGTTATGCAGACGACCTGTTTTCAACTCGCTTGGAACACCTCTATTTTTATTGGATGAAGCTCAAAATTTACAACCAATCAGAAAAGGCCTTACAGTTTCGATAGCCGAAATCCGGTTTAAGTTCTTGTAGCAGAAGGAGGCGAAAAATGGAGGTAAGTTCGTTGGTGAAATTTCACACAAATATTTGGTATGAAAGCTTTCATCGGCATACAAGGGCTCAAGGCAGGTTATAAAATGATCCTTCCTCTTTAATTTAAGCCATAAATCAAAGCAATCGAGCAAGAAATGACCTGTTCCCAACTATTTTTCTGCACATACCATGCCGCCGAAAACGCCGGCGTGCGATTAGGCTATTGTCAGTCAAGATGTCGTGATGTTTTACGCCTACTGCGCAGTTTAGTCAACCGCGCTGCTACGGGTGCTAAATTTTCTCGAACTTGTCATTGTAAATCCTAAGAAATCAAAGTCGTGTTTACTGCGGTTAAATTGTTTAGATCGTTGGTCAATATTTTACATTTTAAATGGCATAGGTATGTTCTTTTGTTTTGAGAATTTCAATCAAATAAAAAAAGAAACGAAAGCTGCCCTCCCTCGTAGACGAGTTCACTTTGGACTTCTTAACTTTGCTGGTGTTTCGTTGGATTATTCCATTGAAGAAAAATATGGCGTGCAGACTTCATTTGATTTCTGGGCAGGATTAGGCCTACCGGCTACGGTAGTGGTCCCCGGGGCTAAACCCCGACCGGCACAGCCCCTGCCCTTCAATTACTGTTACAGTGGAGTCCAACTATAACGAACTCGCTTTTAACGAAATTTCGCGATTAACGAACTGACTTCAATTTCCCGGCAAATGCCCTTCTATTTGTCACTTGCAAAGCCATGGGTATAACGAAAAAAAAATCCTTTTGAAATAACGAACATCCGCTTTTTACGAACACATGTTCTACGCCCCAGGATAATTTTATTTACTTTGAAAAATAGCCTATAACGAACTCAGCCTGTGTGATGCGCTGCAAAAACCTAGGCCTTCAAACTCCAAGCTAGAACGTGTTGTCAAGAGGAAGGAAGTTGGAAACTATGAACTGCGCATGCGTTAACTCATTTAGATTCACACTGGGTCGTCTGCTAGGCCTAGGCTTCCTACAGATCATTCGGTTTCTCAAGGTCGCTTTACAATTCGCGCTCAAAATAAAGATCGAAAAGTTCGTGAAAGCCTATAACAAACTAAATTTGTG
The DNA here is from genome assembly GCA_017654935.2 of Phymorhynchus buccinoides. Lineage (NCBI taxonomy): Eukaryota > Metazoa > Mollusca > Gastropoda > Neogastropoda > Raphitomidae > Phymorhynchus > Phymorhynchus buccinoides. The sequence goes on along the minus strand of JAGGCT020002649.1, from coordinate 14,138 downwards.
TGATGTGTTGTCACTTAATGGACAAACTTGTTGAAAAGTGTGCCAAAACAGACCAGCGTCAGACAACACTGCTGAACTTCTTCAAGCCTTGTACATCCCGTGATTAAGACAGACGATCCAAACTGGTCAAGTTTATGTTTTCGGTTATCATTGGCGAGTGTTTGAACGGTTTTTGTTTTCAACATACATTGTGCATGTACATGTATAACGAAATCCTGATACAACGAACTGAGTCTGTGTTCCGTTAAAATTCGTTTTACCCGGACTCCACTGTACTTTGATCTATGGCCCCCCCTATTCAGAGATTATAAAGTGAAGTTATTCAGTTTTGCTGTAGACTTGTACTGATCTGGAGTTGGAGTTGTACTTGATGTCTTCTACTTCTAGGCAGTGGCCCTTCAAGTTACATTTAATTAACCACACAAGTTCATTGCAAACAACAAAATAAAAGCAAGAATTACAACTGAAATAAATTGGTGGATTTTTATTAATCCCTACTATCTATTTAACTAAATACTTACCAACACCTGAAACAACTGCATTAACGTTAAGCGACCTGGAGCTATACCATAGCACATAGAAAAACGAAAGTAGGCACTGGCCTTGACCCCTTAGCCGGATGCGGGGTGGGAGTTATCCCCCCTTACCGGTCTAGCGGTGGCTAGGCCAATGAGCGCCTACTTCCGCCATTACAATTTTCCAGCGCTACATGGCAGACCTGGGCTACCTACACTCTTAACTTTTCGTTCCCTACTCTCTAAACTAGGTGGGTTCGTTCCTTTCTCTTCTGTCATCGAACGTAGGAGTTCACTGAGTCTCGATTGTCTCAGTTTTCATAGTTCTAACTTCGTTAGAACTTTAGATATTTAATTCTTTTTCGAGTCGCTCACTCGTCGCGCTTCAGTGCACGCGCGCTCGCACGTGGTATGGCCAGAAGTTTTTCCGACAAAGTTCGCTCTGACCTTTCGGTTCGTTCTCCCCTTCCTCGAGACGAATCAGGTCGCTTCTGCCCTAAGGGGTCGTCGGAAAAATCTGTCCGTTCAAGTTCTTCTCACAAGTCTAAGTCTAAGCGCACTAAGCGCTCTCAGTCTTCACCGTCTAGGCCTCCTAAGGCCTCTACGGTCGTCGTGTCGTCCGTCTCTACTTCTGTGTTGGATTCGTTCATTCAACGTCTCGACTCGTCAGGCTTCACTTTCACTCCTCCTAAGCATAAGGCCTCTCAGACAATTTTGTCTGTCAGTTCGTCTGCCGTGCCTTTCTGTTCAGACAGGAGGCCTCTCTCTACCAAGGCCACCACTTCTACCCGGACTTCCACTCCTACTACTTCGTTGGATAAGTCGCAGCTGCGCACGTCTGACACCCCGAGTTGCAGGCCTGCACTCGGGTGCTCGCCTTGTCCCCCCATCCTCTCCGACCCTGTGTTGGAGAGAGGGCGAAGGAGGTCCCCAACCGACTGTGTGTCGAGGTCGTTTGACTGGGGCCTCAATCAGACGTCCCGGTGTCTCGATGGGACCTCGAGCCGTCGTCGGAAAGTCGGAAAGTCTCCGATGGTGGGGTTGGTGCCCCTCTCGGCTGCTTCGACCTGGCCGCGGGCCTTGGTCCGAGAGGGTCTCCCGGTGCTCCCCCCAATGGTGGGGACGCCGGTCGAGTGCATTCCCGGCCTGGAGGCCCTGCACCACGGCTCCGGATGGACCCTGAGCCGGTTGACGAAGGCCTCCCCGCCAGTGCGGCCTACCGTCGTTCGGGCCACCGTAGCCCCCGGTCAGCCGACCGTGGCGGCAAGCGGCCCCGTTCGGCCTCTCCCTCTACCTCAGGCCTCCCCCACCGGGCCTCCTTCAGACCCGGGCCTCCCTCGGTAGGAGGCCTCGGAGGCCGTGGCCAGGTAGGCCGCGGCCTCCCCGGTACTCCAGGCCGTGGACAGGATGGGCCTCCCCCGGCAGGGGACCGGGGAGGCCGCGGCCTCCCTGGCTCCCCGGGCAGTATGGAGGTCTCTCTCCTCAGTCTTCGGTTGGGGAACGCGATCAAGGCCTCTCTGGGCCAGGTTCACCCATGGACCGCGGATCACCGGAGGCCTCTTTGTCTCCGGCCCGTTCCCCTCCGGCCTTTGACGAACGCCTTCTCAGGGCCATTATGGAGTCCTTTCGTCATCTCCCTCCACCAAGTTCTCCCGTCGCCCCTCCACCTGTGCGGGACTCCTCCAACCAGGGCCTCCTGGATGTGATCAGCGATGCGTGCCCCGATGTGGTCCGCCTCGCTGCTCCCGTCTCGGCCTCGGCCACAGGCCACTCGGCTGGTTCTTTCCGTCAAGGAAAGGACCATCTGTTTCTTCAGCCAATTCAGTCAATTCTCCGAGCGGAGGAATCATTACGCTCAGGAAGGCTGATGGACGAAAGACGCTTCGCTCAAGGCCAAGCAGTTGTTTCAGGTGTTGGTACAGTATGGTTAAAGTAGATTGAGGATTTTTTTTAATTAATTCTACTATCTATTTTATCTAAATACTTACCATTCCACTACAAAGTGCATATTTGTACAAGATTAGCTTGGAAGACAAAATAAAACAAGAGTGTCTTACTACCACAACTCCCAATCCACGTAACTTCCGGTTAAGCAGACTATTCACTTTCTTTCAAGCTAGCATGGAAGGCAGACTTGTTTTTCTGTTGCTCCAGGAATTTTTTCTCCTGCTTTCAGCTAGTTTTTTTTGTGTTGCCTTGCTACAAGGGTAAGTTCATTCGGCCTTCCCCATTTTGTTGTAATGTTTGTGAAGATTTTGGACCTGTTGGTCAAAAAGTGGGCGTTGTTTCTGGCTTCGGTTTTCGCGTTATGGAGTCGTCTACTCCTTCTAAAATTGTAGATTCTTCAGCGTTAGTTAGCAAGGTGTTGGAAAAGTGCGCTCGGGAGCGTCCTGCTCTCATCCTCATAGCTCCAAGATGGGAAAACAGTCCGTGGTTCCCCGAGCTGTTAGCTCTCACCCACGTTCCGGGTGTTCTCCTCCAGTTGTCACCAAAGTCTCTTGTTCAACCGCGGACAGGCGTTCCGCATCGAAATCCTGCCGTCCTTCACCTGACCGCATGGCTACTTTGCGGTCAGGATTGCGGTCACAGGGTTTGAAAGGTGAAACCATTGAAGTTATTCTTCAATCCCGTCGTCAAAGCATGAATACCTTGTATGCCTTGCGTTGGACCTCTTGGTTCAATTTCTGTACAGTTGAGTCTTTTTCTCCTTTGCACCCGACTGGTGCTCAGTTTGTTTCCTTTTTGTCTCATTTGCATAATGAGAAGGGCCTCTTGGCCCAAACTTTGTCAGGTTATGAGTCGGCAGTTATTAGCACTATTTCGATTGCTACTGGTCGTCAACCTTCCTTTGCTTCTTCTGTTTTGGTTTCCCATTTTTTGGATGGTTTGCGTAATAAGTCGATTCGTCCAACCATCAGACTTCCGCAATGGGACGTTTTTCTTGTGCTTCACTTTCTTAGGTCAGAATGTGAACCTCTTTCTTCGTTATCTTTTAAAACGCTTTTCCTCGTTAGTCTTGCCTTAGCGAGACGCGAGTGGTATCCACGCTCTTAGTGGTTTAGTTAATGATTATGAGTTCGCGGAGGATGGTTCCTCGATCTCCCTGGCTTTTCTACCGGAGTTCCGTGCGAAAAATCAATCGGCTCAGCAAGCTTCTCCGTTGGTTGTTATCGAGAGTCTCTCTAACATCCTCGCTCCGGACGATGAGGATAAATTTCTGTGTCCGGTTCGCTGTTTGCGGGCGGATCTCCTTCGTTCAGCCTCGTTCCGTAGCCAGAAATGCCGCCTTTTCATTTCTTTGAATACCAACTATTCAAATGACATCCGTAAGGCCACTTTGGCTCGCTGGTTAGTCGAGTTGATTCGACTAGCCTACTCCCACGCCGATCGTTCTGCGCCCCCAGGTATATGGGCTCACGAAGTTAGGGCGATTAGCGCCTCACTAGCCTTGGTCAGGGGTGTTCCAGTCCCTGCCATTATGTCCTCTGCCTTCTGGAAGTCGGAGACTACGTTTACTTCTTACTACCTGCGCGAGTTTTCTACTCTCCAGCAGGACAACACGTTTGGCATTCGTCGTGCTGTGTTGTCCTCCAAGACATGAAGAAAGGGGAGGTAGTATGTACCCATAAATACTTCTAAAAAAGTAAGAAAGGTAATTAGTGATTATGCCTTATTTTATTAAAGATTCCCTGTAGCTTAATCATTAAGTTGATATTTTGTAAGCATGCCCCTCTGTTTTTCTTTTTCCGCTCTCTGATGATAAATATTTGCATTGTTTCATTACATAATAAATACTGACATTAAGTGATTAACAAATCAATTTCGACTTCCAGGTCAAGAAATCTAACCCTGCCCCAAGAACACCTAAACCTGGCCCTGTTACAGAAGCATCTTCGGAAGAAGATAAAGAAGCAGCAACTGTGACCTGCAACACTTGTCGCGAAGCCGAATTGTTCAGTGAGAAATTAGCTCTCATGTTTTATAACGACATACTGAATGAGCAGGGGGAGGTCTGGATCCGATGTTTCTTTATTGGGTGCAAGCATGCAGCCCATCTACTAGCGTGCGCATCCAGGATGCTTCCGGATGGATCCTACCGTGTGGATGTTTGCCACGGAAAACACTCGTCACCAGAAGCCAGATACAACTGGGGATCTCTTCACTCTAATGTTTTCTGTAAGTCCCAATTTTTAATTTCCTTTAATTTTCCTAACATCTTTCTTTTCATTTCTTTTTCAGTGGCCAGGCCCATATTGTGAGAAATTAAACATCACCACTAGCGTCATCATATCTGGATCTACAGGAGCTTCAATTACACCATTTGCACTGTCCACACTAACAAACGGAGCCGTCTTCGAGATAGTTAAACTGGGAGTTGCTCATGATTTCACTAAGGACATGGTAGCCGCATGTTTGACCAAAATGTGTTCTCAGTCAGCTTCTGTTCCATCAACACGCAGGAAGATTTCTCAAATGGAGAAACTTTTTCGAAAGAAAGCTCGCCAAGCTGCCCGTGAAGAATTTCCGAGAGCTCCTTTTCAATTCCCAGTCAGTACATCATCTTGTGTTTCATCCGGAATTGGCTTTTCTGGCAGTATGGAATGTAGTAAGACCACTGAAAATCCTCAAACTTCTGCAAAGTCAATGAATGACTTTCAGGAATCTATCACTATGAGTCATGTCACCACCCCTCAAAAAAGGCCATTGTCACCTATTTGAACTCCAATGAAAAAAAGAAACTGAGCATCATCGGCATCTGATGGATAGCAAAAACATCAAAGCAAATAGAAAAACGAAAGTAGGCACTGGCCTTCACCCCTAGCCGGATGTGGGGCGGGAGTGATCCCCCCTTACCGGTCTAGCAGTGGCTAGGCCAATGAGCGCCTACTTCCGCCATAACAATTTTCCAGCGTTTCTTTGTTGACCTGGGCTGCCTGGCTTCTACCTTTTTTGGTTTACAACACTCTTAAAAGACGCCTAGGCCTCTCTGCCTCTCCCTCAGGCTGGGGAGGCCTCGGAGGCCACGATCTGAACGGGGTTCTCCGGGCCTCCGGCAGGTTGGAGGCCTCTTTCCTCAGTCGTCAGTCGGGGAACACGGTCAAGGCCTCTTTAGGCCAGGTCCTTCTTTGGGCCATGTTTCACCGGAGGCCTCTTTGTCTCCGGCCCGTTCCCCTCCCGTCTTTGACGACCATCTTCTATGAACTATCTTGGAGGACTTCCGTTTTCTACCCGGACCACTTCTCCGGTTGGTAGTCTCCTCTCTTCGAGGCCTCCTTGTTGTGTGCGATGGTGCGTGCCCTGATGGGTTCTGCGTCACCGCCAGTCTCCTCCAGGAGTTCATTCTCCGGGCGGAGGAAACTTTGCACTTAGGAAGATGGGCGGACGACGAGCGCTTCTCCCAAAAGCCTTTTTGTGCTCAGTAGAGAAGGCGCGTCGTCCGCAGGATCTTTCTTCATGCCCCAGTTCCGGACGGTGCTGGGGCTCCAAGTGTATTTTCTTCCCCTTGCCCGCTCCTCTAGCCTTTGTAGTGGGAGAGTGACCGGCTCAGTTGTGGACGTTCGAGTCACTCTCTTACGATCTAAGGCTCCTCACTCTCAACCTGGAAGTCGCAGTGGCTAGGCCAATGAGCGCCTACTTCCGCCATTACAAAATTTTACAGGAAGCATCTTTACTAGTGAGGAAGGATACAAGGGAGGGTACCTCGTTTGTTTGAGGTGTTGGTAAGTATTTAGTTAAATAGATAGTAGGGATTAATAAAAATCCACCAATCTACTTTAACCATACTGTACCAACACCTGAAACAACTGCAGATTACCAAAGCGGAGGAGGGTAGATGCTTCAGTACCCCAACCCACCGCGTGAGAGCGAGACCTGGGCGCTTTTTCCCTTAGGGGGTTTAAAAAAGTGGTAATTCCACTAGCCCCCTTCCAAAAAAGCCCCGAGTAACCCCTTTTACTCCTTTAGCCTATATGCGGCTTTAGAAAGGGGAGGTAAAAGGCCTGCTCCAAATATTGCCCCCAAACATCATCGCAATGATATACCCACTAAAGTGCCATAGGGGGAGTCGTTGGGATCTTGCCTCCGTACCGACGGTCTAGACGGAGACGGCGGTCTGGGCAACAACTATCTTCCCGATAGTGAAGGAATCGTCGCCATATTTCGTGGCCACGTACCTCAGGTAGAAGTTGAGGAACGTGTTGACCGACTTCCAGTAGGCGGCTGACACGATATTAACCAAGGGAACCCACTTAACGAGAGCGAGCGAGGTGCTGATTGCGCGTGGCTCGTGAACCCTGATAGAGCCTGTAGGTTAGCTTGACACAGTCTAACAACAACGTTGCTACCGCGTTCTTAGAAAAACGTCTTTAGCGTACTTAGGGATAATAGAAAGAAAGAATCTTCTTCTAGAGCCCCTAAAACCTATGGTTCTAGACAGGTAGGATCTGAGCGCGCGGACCGGACAGAGAAAAAACGGTCTGCGACGCCCGAGCAGAGAATTGTCCGCAAACTGGAGATAGAGAGAAGAGGAGACTCGACATCGCCGGGCTGATTCTTTGTCCTAAACTCGGGCAAAAAGCAAAGCGAAACGGCCGAGAAAACCTCCGCGAACTCGACTTCCCTGGAGAGCCCGCTAAGGGAGTGAAGGCAATTGACCCGTCTGGCAGATGCGAGAGCAATCAAGAACACCGTCCTGAAAGTGAGGACCTTGAGAGAGAGGGAAGCGAGAGGTTCACAGCGATCCCTTAGATAATTCTAAAGAAGAAACACGTCCCATTGCGGGAACCGGACAGTCCTCGCCGGGGCCCGCAAAAGCACTGCGTCCAAAATGTGGGACACCCGCGGAGCGGAGAGCTTAGAGGTTCGATCAAACCTAAGGCCAACGAAATGGTGTTAAACAGAGAAGCCCCGTAGTCAGAGAGGGTCTGAGCAGAGAGGCCCTTAGTCCTGCGCAAGTGGGGCAGGGACTCCACAAACTGGAGTGGTAGGGAGCAGAGCGTGCCATTTCTTGCACGCGGAGAAAAGAACCATGCCTTCCAGCGCAAATCGCACAAAGTATTGGAAAGAGTGGAGCAAACAATTGTCCTAATCATAATGTGAAAAAACCCTGCTTCTTTGCTTCTGCATACAAAGTTGACAGGGCCACATCGTGGCATATTCCAAAAAATTGTCGAAGCCCCGATACGACAGTGTTTCTGCACTACGTAAAAAGATTTACGTTCGAAGCAGACTAAAAGGATACTCGCTGGAAGATGGAAACGTGACCTAGAGACGAACAGAAAAAGCAACAAAGTAGCTATCGTCTGACAAAAACTTAGCAGATGACGCTGAAAAGCTCATCCTGCGATTGCAACAAGTTGGCGAGAAGCATAACATTGTATCCAAGTGACGTCAAGACACGGAACATTGTATCCAAGTGACGTCAAGACACCCGGTAAAATCCATTTCAACGGTACTGACTTGGAACGATTCGCCAAAAACCAACATAGATCTGGGTCACTCTCAGGAAACCTGGGTCACTGGTGGCAGCTTCACAAAATCGGTTCTCAATCATACAAAATTTGCTGAATTGTTATTATCTTTTTATATTTGGATTTCAATCTGGTGTGACTATCAATAAAGTCAGTTTTGATAGTTGTGTGTTGTGTTTGGGTTTTTTTCATTATGAATGTTTAGCTGAATTCTACTGCTTTTCGTCCGCCATTTTGTGACATGGAAAAATGCATCACGAATGCCTGCGATTATTTACCAGAAATACTGCACAAACAAACTTCAAAGCCTCTTGTGTAATAACACAAGATGTTTTTGTACAGATTATCGAAGAAAAAAATTAGGTACTTGCATATAAATTTATATAGAAAAGTTACGCAACGTGTTGACATCTTAAACGCAACACGCGGTGTCGGAATCGTGGCACTATTTTGAACCCACTGTGTCGAAACTGAAACCTGACTATGAACTAATTTTGGTATCGAGTGTCAATAAGAACTATTTTTATTCGTTTTTGTATGCACTGTAGGCCATCTGATCAGTTCACTGTTTGTTCTCGTGACAATTTGATCGTAATGACATCGAGGGGTCTGGAAAACGTGTTGCGTTTAAGATCAAAAGATGACCCATTTATCGTCATTGGCAATCGGGAACGTCCCATTGGCGGATGAATACACAAGGCACACAGTTCAAAGGTGTCGTCATAGCCTATTTTTGGATCTCTCGCGGCGTGTGTTTGCCGGGCTTTCTGAAATGAAAGCGTGGTGTCTGCTTCCAATTCCAATGTTGCAATTGAGATCGCAGCCATTTTTCCGCCCTGTGCCGAGTCGTTTGGAGTGTTTAAAAGGTAAGTCTAACGCTTTGTAACCGTAATTAAATCAAATGCTATGCAGGATTACATTCATTAGAGATTATTTTATTAAATCATGACGATGATTGGGTATGCATGCTTACTTTGAGAGTGAATTTCGGGAAAGATCGAGGTGATCAAGAACGCTCAATGGCATTCGTCATGAGTCGACTTCGCAATGTTTCTCACTTTTGTACCCATTATTTCTTGTTTACTCCTGCGCATCCCAACTTCTATTGCTTATGAAACTTAAGGAAATAGCTTTAAAATGTTGTTACAGGGATCGTTTTGGGCACTCGCTTTTCCAGATTAAAATTAATTCACCAAAGTTTAATGTTCGTCCCACACGCAACCACGACTCCATCCGTTTCGTGTCGGAATTGCGTAGTAAGATCGCAAAATATAAATATTACGCCGCTCAGTTTTTGCAATAGATTCCTTCAAACATTTCACAAAATAAATACAATGTTCATAGATGATGAAAACTATCAGAGTGATTGTATTTGATTCCAGATGTCCTGACTTCATATTTTAAAAAGGTAGTTCGGAAAAGGGTCTCAAACGCACATCGACACCCCTGCTTATGGAGTCGAAGTTGCATGTTAGACCTTTTTTGTTTTGAAGGTGTTTATTCCGCAGAATGTAAACAATATGGTAACATGCTTTGGTCACTGGCAGTAACTTATATTTAATGCATCGATTTTCATTGCAAGCATAGTTCTAAAGATTTTGGTTGGGTCATCTGTGCAAAACATTTTGTCAATTGTGAACTCAAACGCAACATGACGCCATTGTAGATGTGTCCATGTTGCACAAAAGATACCTTTTCTCATGTGTGTTGCTTGTTTGTGTTATTTATGGAAAGATTTGACACTTTTTTGTTATTTGTAAGTGTTATATGATGATTTTTATGGTGTGTAGCTATGAGACTTTGTTCATTTGAAAAATACTACGATATTCTGGCTTTAAAAATATGGAGCCAGATCCCAAGTGTAACATGGACACCACAGTAAACACACCGTGAGTTCAGATATTTGAAATGGTACTTTTTAATTGTGATTATGGGAATTACAAAATTTTAGGTAAAGGTAGAGCTGTGCCACCCCCCCCCCCCCCCCCCCCACCCCTGCATTTCTCGGTTAAAATATATTTGTCCGTTTTTGCCTTTCTTACCATACATAAAGCTGTATTTTAGGAACATTTTTAGCTAATAACCTTTTTTGGAATACTAACCCTATCCCTAAAACCCTAGCCCTAAACCTAACCCTACCCACCACTATGTACTGCAGTACACCGCGATTTGTCACAGTTGTGGTTCGTTGCGTTGTTTCCGTCTTATAGACTTAAGTTTATAGGGGGGGGGGTAGGCTTAGGGTTAGGTTTAGTATTCCAAAAAGGTTATTAGCTAAAAATGTTCCGAAAAATGCAGCTTTATGTATGGTAAGAAAGGCAATAACGGAAAAATACAATTAACCGAGAAATGTAGGGGGGGGGGGGGGGGGCTTTACCAAAATTTATTACAATTTTTTTTTTCATTTTTTCATTTTATTTTTAGGAAATGGAAGACAGACGAAGCATGCGTTTGAAGCGCAAGAGAGCATCATCAAGCCAAACCGTCCCTTTCCATTCCCCATCCACTTCCAATGATCCCCCTCACCCTCACCCAGAACCAAAGAGAAAAAAGACAGGGCTGAATCAGTGCCTGTGTGAGTATTGTGCCAATTGTGAGCAGAAGATAAAAGTTCTCAACAGGCTTTCTTCGCAGCACAGCAAAATCCGGCACGTGTACCATGCTGTGGCACTGTCAACCTGTGAAGCTGGGAGGAAAGAGTGTGCGTACAGGCAGTGCGCACACTGCGACATCAGCAAGCTGGACGACTACCTGCAGCCGGTTAAAAACCATGTTGGCCAGATTTCTTGGTTGAGGTGGACAACCAAAAAAATCATCAGTGGTGGGAAGGAGGTGTCAAGGAAAGTGCTTGAAACAAGGCGTGGCGGCGCCACAGATCTGGTGGAAGAATTTCTCACTGAGATGACCTTCCTCAGTGAACACTTGTTCAGGGCCAGCTGGCAGAACAAACAGTTCCAACATCTGCGTCAACAAAGACCCTTCCCTGAAGATCAACTGCTCATGGTGCTTGATTTTGCTGAAACTTTTACATGCCTCTATCAGCATGAGGTGCAGTCAGCCCATTGGCACCATGAGCAGGTCACCATCCATCCTGTAGCGACTTATTATTCATGCCCCAGCTGCCGAGAGGAGATGGTGTATGAATCGTTGATTTTCATCTCTGCTGACCTCAAACATGATCACCATGCCGTGCATACCTTCATTCAGCAGAGTGTGGACCATATGCGCCAGAACCGCAGCCTTCAGTTCACCAACATCATAGAATGGTCTGACGGCTGTGGGGCTCAGTATAAGAGCAAGGGTCCTTTCGCTGACATCTCGGCGAGCGAAAGGGATCTGGGTGTTCCAGTCCACCCGCTGCTTCTTTTGGTCTCGGCATGGTAAAGGACCCTGTGCTGGAGAAGCAGCCGTCATCAAGCAGCACGTCACCACTGCTGTGAAAGCAGACAGAGCTGTGGTGTCCAATGCCTCTGAATTCTTCAGCTATTGCCACAACAGCAGCTTGAATAAGCAGCCAGCAGCAGACGGCACCTGCAGTGAAAAACACTTCCTGAGGACTTTCTTCTGGGTGCCAGGAAACATTAACCGCCACAGGCCGGAGAGGATGGTGAAAACAGTGAAAGGCACCCGATCGTTACACCACGTCAAGTCCTCAGGAACTGAGGGGACCCTTGTCACTCGGCATCTGTCATGCTTTTGTGACAACTGTTTGACAAATGCAGGTGATTGCCATTCAGTTGACGTCACTGGTCCCTGGACAGAGTATTCCCTTATTCCTGATTGTCCCAACCCCCTTCACCCGCCACCTGATCCCTCTTCCCTCCCAGTACTGCCACCTCAGCCTGCCCACCAACAGGAGCCTGCCCACCAACAGGAGCCTGCCCACCAACAGGAGCCTGCCCACCAACAGGAGCCTGCCCAACAGGAGCCTGCCCAACAACAGGAGCCTGCTCAACAACAGGAGCCTGCTCAACAACAGGAGCCTGCCCAACAACTGCCTGTGCCTGGAGTAGAAAACCAAAGGTAATTATTCACTTTACACATGCGCGCAGGCGCGCGCACGCACACACACACTGCATCAGAATTGTAAATTGCAAGTTTGTTGATTGTTTAATGAAAGTGTATATTATGTCAAATAGTGTACTTGTTCCTTAATCAGTAGCCCCTACCCTGTCCGACTATTATACATTTTATTCATAAACAGTAAAAATAGATGCCAATCATTACTGAAATGAAACATGAGAGAAATAAAATTTAAAAAAGATGACATGTAATGTTTTCCTTGACTTGATAAATTAAATTTGTGTGCGCATGTTCTTTCAGGCCTCCACATGCAGACCAGCAAGAAGGAGAACCCCGGGATGCAGCACCGTGAACAATCAACAACTGTGTCGTCGTGGAATATCCAGAAGGATGTTTCCCAGGTAAGTCAAGTTTTGTTATTTTTCAAATTGATTTCATTCATTTGATGTTATACTGTCAGGCATGGGAATTATCCGCGGAAAAAAAATGTGGGGCAAAGTTTTAGTTACTAAATACTTCAATTTTTATATTATTATATTTTAACGCTGTAAAAATGAGGGGCGGTTTTTCAGATTTGTTTGTCTCTGACAATTCCCATGCCTGACTGTACAGCCCAGCTGACTGCCAGGTACACCAAAACTTTGTGGTGAAATCAAGTCTGTAGTTGTAACTTAACAGAATCCAAATGATAACATTATCAATGCTTTATATCTTTAATCAAAGGTATCTAGTTAAGTGAAATTGCTCATTCTGCAGCATTTTTTTTTCTTTTCCAGGAATCCTTGTTTCCATCGAGCCCGAGCTGCGAGTAAAGTTCCTGAGGCGCCACATGAGGAAGAAAAATGTGTTTGTGTTCCCAGAAGTGGACGACATCCAGACAGTGTCAGCATCTATGATTGTCTGCAAATTTGTGGACTTGCTGCCTATCTCCAACAGCTTCCGGGAGTGGAAAGTGGATGGTTTTTTTAGCTGAACATTCCCAGACACATCTTGATGGACTGCTAGCTGGCAAAACAAGATAGACATTGAAATTGACATTTTTGTCTTCTTTCCATCATTTGTGTACAATCAAAGTTGAGAAGAATCCTTATATGACTTGATCTGAGTATATAATCAGTAGTGCTATTTTTTAACTTTTTTTTTCCTTCTAGTTTGTCTTTAAAATAGTATACCATTGTCATTTTCTTTCTTATACAAATAGTATACCATTGTCATTTTCTTTCTTATACAAATAGTATACCATTGTCATTTTCTTTCTTATACAAATAGTATACCATTGTCATTTTCTTTCTTATACAAATAGTATACCATTGTCATTTTCTTTCTTATACATATAGTATACCATTGTCATTTTCTTTCTTATACATATAGTATACCATTGTCATTTTCTTTCTTATACAAATAGTATACCATTGTCATTTTCTTTCTTATACAAATAGTATACCATTGTCATTTTCTTTCTAAATACAAGTTATAGTTTTTTCTTATGCGCGGCGTCCATGTTGCATGTAAGACGGTGTCAAAGTTGCACGTAAGACTTTTTCAAAATTATTATTATTTTTTTAATTTTACTTATGTTGGAATATTAAACAATAGTTATGTTGAACATCATTATAAAGCATAACTGATATCAGTAAAAACCTTTTTGCACACAGGCAGGGAATTTTCAGGAAGACAAAAAATGCAAAGTATGAAAGTGGCAGAGGTCAGGGTAAAACCACAAATGTCATAAAACCATAAAACAAAGCAAACAAGTGATTTGTAATGCATACAGTGGGTGTCATTTATGCCCAAACTATAAGTTATAATCACTTTTTGCAAAACATTGGTTTTTAATCAAGAAAATACTGTCTGTTTAGTGTCCATGTTGCACGTGAGATGTCGGCCGTTGACCTACTTTTATGCCTTGTAATAGCACTTAACTGACAAGTTGCTGATTTTTGCTTTGCATATTTTGAATAGCATGGGTTTTAGCTATTATTTCCATATAAAATAATTAAAAAATATCAAGCTTTATTTTTTATCACTCATGTCACGAAACTGACCAGGTTCCAGGAGAGTGACCCATCTGTTGAAAGGGAATGATAACCCAAATGAACAACTAGGTTGTACACGGCGAGAAAAGGAGAAC
>JAGGCT020000264.1:0-18349 GCA_017654935.2 Phymorhynchus buccinoides | reverse complement strand
GAGAATCATCACTGCACAAACCGTACCCACAAAACGCAAATTCATTAGGACTGCAAAATGACTCACAAGAGCAATACATACTTAATAATATACTAAGCATCATATGGATATTGATACAACGCATCAGTTGCCTAATCCCCAAGCTTAATAATTCGCTTGTAAACAAACAACAGGATTTAAGGAATCTGCTGACCCAGTATTATTATCTCTGATCTTCAACTTGAAATCCTCAACACTTCCATGGTAAATCATCATTATGCATGGGTGGGAGCAGAACATTTCAACTATACTGAATCATTTTCTCAGCTGTACTGAAAAAGAAAGCAATGCTATCTTCATATGTTCCAGTCGGACAGAATTGCTATACTGAATTCAGTATTTATCCTGAAGGCCTCCCACCCCTGCATTATGGTGCTATGGTGCCAAAGAACCCCACTTAAACCTTGCACGTTACACATATGTAACGTCATATTCATAGTCACATAGTTCTTAGGACAAGGCCCCCAAAAAAAAAAAAAAAAACTGGCATGATTGTGTTATCACCTCGAGAAGATCTGGAAACAGGGACTACTTAAGATGGAGAAAAATCACTAAATTGTTTTACCATTCTGATCAATCTGCCAGCTGGTTTCAAATGTTCCCATGAACTGAAGTGATTGATTAATTTTAAAAAAATCATTTATAACATTTTTATGGTGCCTGTCAACAAAGTGCACATCAAAAGTAAAGACAGACACCTTTAGCAAACCTCCATTTTATGCAGATTCAGAATATAATTGACGGAATAAATGGAAACTCTCATAGTCTGCCATATCAGTAGTCATCACAAGTGTGTCAGACCACTACTTTATTTTGTTAATCATTGAGTTCCCAAAACAGCAAACCAAAACCTCTTCATCTAACTCAACGTGCAAGGCAAGACGAGGACAAATCTTGAAGTCTTACTAACACAGGGAAGGAAGGGAGGAGGAGGGGGAGGGATGGACATCATAATTGTCGGGCACAAAATTATCTCTCAAAACTTCCAGGCCAGGATGGAGAGGGAGGGGGTGGGGACAGAAGATCATAGTAAAACCAAAATTAGTCTTGCTAATCTACTTTCAATGCCGTTTACTTTTAAAAAGCAACAAAACTACATGACCCCTTTAACAATTGCATTATGATAATTACAAAGATTGTTTTCTTAACCAATCATGGTAATAAATAAATAAAAAGTTATAATGCACCAAGCACAAGATCAGGAACTCTCAGTTCCTCACTTTCATTCAGAGGTCCAGACACAAAGTTTCATCATGTCTTGTGTTCATGGTGCCTAAACGTCCTGGACATGAGAACCATCACAACACACCAACCACTCGCATTTCATCCTCCATTCACCGACGTCAATACAAAGCTACAAAACTCGTCAAACGAATAAGAATTGAGGGTAGTATCCATCAGACTCTTCCACACTTAAACAGCAAGCAAGAACCAAAATTGTTGGGGGGTTCCTTACATCCCAGTCTGTACTTCCAACATTTGCTACCTTCATCCACTGCCCTTCTGTCTACTTCTCACGCGCTCTCTCTCACACACACACACACTTTGTTCAAAACATTACTAATTTCTTTAACTACTAAGCTTATTAGATATCTAATTTTGTGTGTTAGTCTGGCTCAGATGGTAGTGCATGTAAAGTATTTTCACGGAGCTGTCAATTCCCAATGGGACGTAATCATCACTGCACAAACTGTACCACAAAAGCGTCAATTCATAGACTGCAAATGACTCAATGAGCAATACATACTTTAATAAATATATACAGCATCATATTGATATTTGATACAACGGTATAAGTTGCATCATCCCCAAGTTTAATAATTCGCTTGTAAACACACAACAGGATTTAAGGAATCTGCTGACCCAGTATTATCATCTCTGATCTTCAACTTGAAATCCTCAACACTTCCATGGTAAATCATCATTATGCATGGGTGGGAGCAGAACATTTCAACTATACTGAATCATTTTCTCAGCTGTACTGAAAAAGAAAGCAATGCTATCTTTATATGTTCCAGTCGGACACTGAGAATTGCTATACTGAATTCAGTATTTATCCTGAAGGCCTCCCACCCCTGATTATGGTGCTATGGTGCCAAAGAACCCCACTTAAACCTTGCACGTTACACATATGTAACGTCATATTCATAGTCACATAGTTCTTAGGACAAGCAAAAAAACTGGCATGATTGTGTTATCACCTCGAGAAGATCTGGAAACAGGGACTACTTAAGATGGAGAAAAATCACTAAATTGTTTTACCATTCTGATCAATCTGCCAGCTGGTTTCAAATGTTCCCATGAACTGAAGTGATTGATTAATTTTAAAAAAATCATTTATAACATTTTTATGGTGCCTGTCAACAAAGTGCACATCAAAAGTAAAGACAGACACCTTTAGCAAACCTCCATTTTATGCAGATTCAGAATATAATTGACGGAATCAATGGAAACTCTCATAGTCTGCCATATCAGTAGTCATCACAAGTGTGTCAGACCACTACTTTATTTTGTTAATCATTGAGTTCCCAAAACAGCAAACCAAAACCTCTTCATCTAACTCAACGTTAAAGGCAAGACGAGGACAAATCACGAGTCTTACTAACACAGGGGTGGAAGGGAGGAGGAGGTGGGGGGATGGACATCATAATTGTCGGGCACAAAATTATCTCTCAAAACTTCCAGGCCAGGATGGAGAGGAAGGGGGTGGGGACAGAAGATCATAGTAAAACCAAAATTACAGTCTTGCTAATCTACTTTCAATGCCGTTTACTTTTAAAAAGCAACAAAACTACATGACCCCTTTAACAATTGCATTATGATAATTACAAAGATTGTTTTCTTAACCAATCATGGTAATAAATAAATAAAAAGTTATAATGCACCAAGCACAAGATCAGGAACTCTCAGTTCCTCACTTTCATTCAGAGGTCCAGACACAAAGTTTCATCATGTCTTGTGTTCATGGTGCCTAAACGTCCTGGACATGAGAACCATCACAACACACCAACCACTCGCATTTTATCCTCCATTCACCGACGTCAATACAAAGCTACAAAACTCGTCAAACGAATAAGAATTGAGGGTAGTGTCCATCAGACTCTTCCACACTTAAACAGCAAGCAAGAACCAAAATTGTTGGGGGTTTCCTTACATCCCAGTCTGTACTTCCGACATTTGCTACCTTCATCCACTGCTTTCTGTCTCTTCTCACGCGCTCTCTCTCACACACACACACACTTTGTTCAAAACATTACTATTTCTTTAACTACTAAGCTTATTAGATATTAATTTGTGGTAGTCTGGCTCAGATGGTAGTGCATGTAAAGTATTTTCACAGAGCTGTCAATTCCCAATGGGACGTAATCATCACTGCACAAACTGTACCACAAAAGCGTCAATTCATAGACTGCAAATGACTCAATGAGCAATACATACTTTAATAAATATATACAGCATCATATTGATATTTGATACAACGGTATAAGTTGCATCATCCCCAAGTTTAATAATTCGCTTGTAAACACACAACAGGATTTAAGGAATCTGCTGACCCAGTATTATTATCTCTGATCTTCAACTTGAAATCCTCAACACTTCCATGGTAAATCATCATTATGCATGGGTGGGAGCAGAACATTTCAACTATACTGAATCATTTTCTCAGCTGTACTGAAAAAGAAAGCAATGCTATCTTCATGTGTTCCAGTCGGACAGAATTGCTATACTGAATTCAGTATTTATCCTGAAGGCCTCCCACCCCTGATTATGGTGCTATGGTGCCAAAGAACCCCACTTAAACCTTGCACGTTACACATATGTAACGTCATATTCATAGTCACATAGTTCTTAGGACAAGCAAAAAAACTGGCATGATTGTGTTATCACCTCGAGAAGATCTGGAAACAGGGACTACTTAAGATGGAGAAAAATCACTAAATTGTTTTACCATTCTGATCAATCTGCCAGCTGGTTTCAAATGTTCCCATGAACTGAAGTGATTGATTAATTTTTTTTAAAATCATTTATAACATTTTTATGGTGCCTGTCAACAAAGTGCACATCAAAAGTAAAGACAGACACCTTTAGCAAACCTCCATTTTATGCAGATTCAGAATATAATTGACGGAATCAATGGAAACTCTCATAGTCTGCCATATCAGTAGTCATCACAAGTGTGTCAGACCACTACTTTATTTTGTTAATCATTGAGTTCCCAAAACAGCAAACCAAAACCTCTTCATCTAACTCAACAATCGTGCAAGGCAAGACGAGGACAAATCACGAGTCTTACTAACGCAGGGGTGGAAGGGAGGAGGAGGTGGGGGGATGGGACATCATAATTGTCGGGCACAAAATTATCTCTCAAAACTTCCAGGCCAGGATGGAGAGGAAGGGGGTGGGGACAGAAGATCACAGTAAAACCAAAATTACAGTCTTGCTAATCTACTTTCAATGCCGTTTACTTTTAAAAAGCAACAAAACTACATGACCCCTTTAACAATTGCATTATGATAATTACAAAGATTGTTTTCTTAACCAATCATGGTAATAAATAAATAAAAAGTTATAATGCACCAAGCACAAGATCAGGAACTCTCAGTTCCTCACTTTCATTCAGAGGTCCAGACACAAAGTTTCATCATGTCTTGTGTTCATGGTGCCTAAACGTCCTGGACATGAGAACCATCACAACACACCAACCACTCGCATTTTATCCTCCATTCACCGACGTCAATACAAAGCTACAAAACTCGTCAAACGAATAAGAATTGAGGGTAGTATCCATCAGACTCTTCCACACTTAAACAGCAAGCAAGAACCAAAATTGTTGGGGGGTTCCTTACATCCCAGTCTGTACTTCCGACATTTGCTACCTTCATCCACTGCTTTCTGTCTCTTCTCACGCGCTCTCAAGCTCTCACACACACACACACCACTTTTTCAAAAAACATTACTATTTCTTTAACTACTAAGCTTATTAGATATTAATTTGTGGTAGTCTGGCTCAGATGGTAGTGCATGTAAAGTATTTTCACGGAGCTGTCAATTCCCAATGGGACGTAATCATCACTGCACAAACTGTACCACAAAAGCGTCAATTCATAGACTGCAAATGACTCAATGAGCAATACACACTTTAATAAAATAGATCAGTTGTATCATTATCCGACATCCCAGAGTTTCATAACTCGCTTACAAACAACAACAGTATTTAAGGAATCTGCTGACCCAGTATTATCATCTCTGATCTTCATTGTGGAATCCTCAACACTTTCATGGTAGATCATCATTATGGGGTCCAAAGAACCCCACTTATACCTTGCACGTTACACATACGTCATACTCGGTCACATAGTTCTTAGGACTAAAACTGGAATGATTGTGTTATCACCTCGAGAAGAGCTGGAAACAGGGACTAATTAAGGAGAAAAATCACTAGATTGTTTTACCATTCTGATCAATCTGCCAGCTGGTTAAGATTTTCCCATGAACCGATTGATTAATAAAATATTTATTTATAACATTTTTATGGTGCCTGTCAACAAAGTGCACATCAAAAGTAAAGACAGACACCTTTAGCAAACCTCCATTTTATGCAGATTCAGAATATAGTTGACGGAATCAATGGAAACTCTCATAGTCTGCCATATCAGTAGTCATCAGAAGTGTGTCAGACCACTACTTTAATTTGTTAATCATTGAGTCCCCCAAACAGCAAACCAAAACCTCTTCATCTAACTCAACGTGCAAGGCAAGACGAGGACAAATCTTGAAGTCTTACTAACACAGGGAAGGAAGGGAGGAGGAGGGGGAGGGATGGACATCATAATTGTCGGGCACAAAATTATCTCTCAAAACTTCCAGGCCAGGAGGGAGAGGGAGGGAGTGGGGGGTAAAAGATCACAGTAAAACCAAAGTTACAGTTTAGCTAATCTACTTTCAATGTCGTTTACTTTTAATAAGCAACAAAGCTACATGATCCCTTTAACAATTGCATTATGATAATTACAAAGATTTTTTTCTTAACCAATCGGGGTACAAAAAGTTCTAATGCACCAAGCACAAGATCAGGAACTCTCAGTTCCTCACTTTCATTCAGAGGTCCAGACACAAGTTTCATCATGTCTTGCGTTCATGGTGCCTACACGTAGATGCACGCACTATCAATGATAAACACTCGGCAAAAGACAGGCTGCAGGACAAAACTCTAGTCCAGCCTATTATATCACATGAAAAGATAAAAAACACATGAACAGATTTTAAAAAAACCCTATAAGTCATGCTAATAGCCCTCCCGACAACTAGGGCCATATTGGGGTGAGGGCTCTCACCGTCACCATATCAAAATCTAACATATATATAAGACCCCCATTATCACACTCCCTCCCACATAAGACCTTTTTTCTTTTTGTGTTTGATCAAAGAAACCACAAACACCACTAACTGTTGAAAAAATAAAATAAAAGTAAAAGTAGAAGATTGTGCCGGTTTACTTTTTGTCCCAATCGGGGACAGATAGTGTATGAGCATGGTACATAGACGATCTCGTGCGAACATACTTCTCTGAGACATTGCCCATCTTAAAATTACCTCCCTTAAAAGACCCCTCCCTATAAGACCCCTCCCTAATAAGACCACATTTTGGATGATTTTTGAAGGTCTTTTAAAGGAAGGTTCCACTAGTAGTATTGATAATCAAGCAAAAGGACCCCATTAGTTTTATGAAGACTAAACCTCTAGAGTATTAGGGTCCTGTGAAAAATTACACTACTTTTAATGATAATGTATTCAACAATGAATTAAATGTCTAAACATAACATTTTTAAAATAATTCTTTGATCAAGATATTGATTAAATGCAATTTGCAAATTTCTCGCAGACATCTTGAAGCTTCTTCCTTATTTCCAATTTAAACCTAATCTCAAATGTAAGAACAATATGCATAAGAAAGGAAACTCTCATAGTCTGCCTTATCGGTGGTCATCAGTGAAGTCAGACTACTACTTTATTCAATAATCATGGAGTTTCCGAGCTATCCTATCTAAACTAGACATTTCCCCCTTTAACACGTGCAAAAACTACACAAAATGAAAAAAATCCCTGAAAGGCCGAGGTACAGGGTTAATGTCCCCCTGCAGCTAAAGAAAATGGTAGTATTTTTGAAAGTATTTTAGTTTGCTTTTTAATGGTAGATTTTTGAAAGTTATTTTAGTTTGCTTTTTCAACAATTTATGCAAATGCTTATTTTAAAGTGTTTGAAAAATACAGTAGACACACAAAAGGTCTTGCTTGACAAATCTGAAAAAAAAGAAAGGAAATTCCTTTTCTGGTAAAAATTCAAAAACAGGAAATCCTTGTATACCTGGAAAAGTTACACCCAGCGCTCTTCTCCTGTAGACACCACACACACACACTGCACAAAAACGACAGAAAAGGACTTTAACCCTTTCGGCCCGCCAGCCATTTTTTCAGCCAAAAAATTTCCATTAAACTTACCATGGGTTCGTGGGTATAGAACATAAATCTGTCTGTAATATTGGGAATCTCTTCTGCGACATATTTAAAGTAAGGCCTATCCCAAATATCTCCCAATATTAAGAGAATAGGGTCTTCGGATAACATGCCCTGATTTGATGCCTTTCAGTGACATGGGTGTGAAATAATTGTGGTGCAAACATGCGACATTGGTGGTGAAAGGGTTAAACAAAAAGAAGAAGGAAATAACACCCAGTTCAGCTCAGATGGTAGTGCATGTTGAAAAGTGTTTTCACGATGTGGTCAATCCGCTGTGGATCAAAATCATCACCACAGAAATCTGGGTGGATAAAAGGACACCAATACAGGTGGCAGCTTAAGTTATGATCATTCTTCTAGTCTTGGAGCTCAAAAATGCAACAGAACACAATTTCAAGCTACATTTATTAATACTATATTAGTATATAAGTTAACAACTCGCTATCCCAGAAAGTATGTGTGCATGCTTACGGCACATTTCTATACACATGCATGCCAATTATATCAACTGTTACATTAAAATCTAAAGCTTTTTTTTTTTTTTACAGCAGCATATAGAGGACAAATCATTACATAACAAATGACACTTCACATTACATTGCCCTTGGGTGGTTGTTGTCGTACCCTGGCTAGTAAAAGACTCCAGGGATCATCCCAGACAGCCGAAAGCACTTGAACACTATGGCACAAAAAATGCACCAGGCTAGGGATGAGAACAAAGTGAGTGACCGTTTTTTTTATTACCCCGCCATGTGGGCAGCTACACTCCCGACTTCGGAGGATGCCCATGGGTTAAGATACATATATTTTCTTATTCCCTTTCGATTCATTTCATTAATAAATACTTCCCTATTAATTTCGTTGATGTTTTCTAACACAAGTGTTCCGTTAAGGGGGCGGGGGATGAAAGAACAAAGTAAAAGAGCACCCAGAGTGTCAGCATGTCTCAGACTTCAAATGGTTTCATAAGAACTCAATGCGCTGTGAGAAAGTCATCACTGATAGCTGAAACTTGAATTCCAGTCTTTTGAATTCCAGTACGAGTCATTGCCTCCACAAATGTGATAACACGTTTAACATATCATTGATATGGAGTAATTTCAATAATGCATATCAGGCATGAGATTCAGAAATTATGATTTAGGCATAAAAGTGGCCCCCCAAAATGGGTTGAAGCCCCTTGAAATTGAAGTCTTTTTTGCCATTTAAGCCTTAAAATAACAGCATTAGAAGTAGAAATGAAATATTTCATTTTTATTCAGTCGTAAGTATTTATATATTCAGTTGGTCTCTTGTTGATTTTAAAATTGACTTCTGAAGCCATCAAAAAGCCTGAAATCAGCCTAAAGGCTAAAAACAAATCTCATACCTGTGATTTTAAGGAGCTGTCAAATGAAAAAAATTATTCTCTCAGGTGAAACGATCGGGACACAAACCGTAAATTGCATTTGAGACGGAAGATTACAGTTAACACAAATTTTATGTTTTGCTCAACAATAGTTAATTTCCTCGTTTATATTATAAAAAAGAGAAAAAAGTAACTGGGCCATTTCCTTTATAAATTTGTATTACAGTATTACAAAACTACTTCCACCATCAGTGATGCAACAATCAAATCAACCCAGCACAAGATCAGGAACTCTCAGTTCCTCACTTTCACTCAGAGGTCCAGACACAAGTTTCATCATGTCTTGTGTTCATGTCGTCTCCATGCACTCTATTAACGGCTTTAAAAACACTTTGAGCACAAGACAAAGGCCCGGTCAAATTTTACTTAATGCAAACCATTTCTTATTATGGCATCAATAGGCAACTCTTTCATTTCAATCAATGCTAAACTTTTGTGAAAATAACACTACAAGTACTTGTCAGACACTTTGCATTCACAAATAAATCACATGCTCAAAAATAAATAAGCAAACATACATTAGCAAAAAAACTTTTAGTTTCAACGGGATACTCTCAATTAACTGTAATGGGCAAGGATGTCAAGCTGATTTCTTTCAAGCTTTTTACATATTTTCAATTTAAACTAACTAGCTTAAATTAATATTTTCATACCTGTACTTTACAAAAGCATGTGCAAAAAAACACACCAAAAAACCAAACACCCTAAATGAACAATAGTTTTGCATAGTGAATTTGCAGACTGAACGTTCTCTGAGCTATGCCAGAATGCAACAACAATATTCAGCAAAGACTAGGAAACTCTCATAGTCTGCCTTATCGGTGGTCATCAGTGAAGTCAGACCACTACTTTATTCAATAATCATTGAGTTTCCAAGATATCCTATCTAAACTTAAGACATCCCCCCCCCCCTTTCAAGTGAATAGAAAATGTTCGCAAATAATCAAGGGAAGCAACCTCATGGTGAATGTGAGTGATCCCGCTTGACAGAATCGGTCAAACGCAAACAGGAAGCTACACTCGTCCAATGAACTTGCCTCATGCTATGTTTGTTATGGTTTGACTAATCCATTCAAGGTAGACTACTCTAATTTTCACGTACTTCTCTCCCTTTGGTTTTCCTAAATATATCTATTTAACCCCTTGACTGCCACTGTGCCAGAGAAAATTAAAGACAAAAATCATTGTACAAATCATGACATGACATGAAAATGACAACTGATAGAGGCAATCTGGCAAAAATGGTTTGGGGATAGTATTCTCTTGACTGTGCTAGAGCAAAAGCTAGAATATCAGTTATTCCTCTTCATCTGATGACGTCATCAAGTCACTATGTGATACGTCTTACACGGGAGGTTCCACTGTACATAAAACACCCGAGTAAAGGGGTTGCCCAGAAATAATAGAAACAAAAGGAAATAACACCCAGTTCAGCTCAGATGGTAGTGCATGTTGAAAAGTGTTAGTGTTTTCACGATGTGGTCAATCCGCTGTGGATCAAAATCATCACCCCAAAAATCTGGGTGGATAAAAGGACACCAACAGAAGGCTACACTGTCATCAGCTTTGTAGATTTGAGCTAGAACCTGACAGACATTACATCAATTAGAATTTATAGTGATATCCATAATAACTGCTCTCCACTCCTAAAAAAAGGAGAGTGTACGTGAGGGAGTGAGTGCGAGGTGTGTGAGTGAGTGAGTAGCGGTGTGTGTGTGTGTGTGTGACGGAGTGTGTGTGTGTGTGTGTGTGTGCGTGGAGTCGTGCGTGTGTTGTGCGTTTTTTGTGCATGCCGTGACAGCCTCCTGTCGGCACCCCACTCTCAGTTGCCTTCCCGTTTTTAACGCCCCCGGAGCCCCCTGGAGACCAGTACTTCAGGCCGGGACTTGTCGCGGCCCCCCCCCCGCTGCGTATGCTGCCGTTCGCGCCCCCCCCAGCCCCCGCGTTCGCCCAGTCCGCCCATCGTCTGGAGGGCTATTTTGCCCGGTTTCTGCCCCCAGGCCGGCACTGGGGACCCGGTTAAGGCAGCAAGCTAGTGGCCCGCCCGCCCGGCCGTCCCCCCGATGGCCAGCTAGAGGACGTGAACTCCAGAAGGTGGGGGCAAGATTATCACACAGAACCCCGGTATCCACAGGGGGGGTGAGCCCCTTGGATCTTGCCTTTCCCGACCGCTCCAATCCAACTGTGTTTTCCTCTCGGCTCTGTCCACCCCCCCATCCCCATAATGAAGAAACCGCCCCCCCGCCCGCCTGTCCAGACTTAACCTTCATACGTCACTCATTGCTGGCGACCGTCCCTCCTGCCGCTTGTGTCGCCCGGTCTTCTTGCTGCCCGCTGTGCCCTCCCATTCTTGCACACTTCGTCGTGATCTCCGGGGCCCCGAGCCTAAGCCTTTCTGTCGTGCCTAATGAGGGCCCAGCCACACCCAGGGCCGTTCAGCTGTGCACACTTCACACACGCCGCTTGCACACACTGTCAACTCCCTTTTTGGTGTGTTATTTGCGCACTGAGCCCCCACCACCACATACACTCTCCACACACTCCACCCCGTCATGGTTATGAATTGGGACAATCTTATGTGCGTACTCCCTGACAAGTACGTAAGTGTAAAACGGTAGGTAATGATTTTCTTCAGCTAGGCCCAGACTTAGATTGTGTTTTCCAAAATGGCCGCCGCTCACCATACTAATGAAAAGCTCACAACTCTAGGGCAACGGAAAAAGATGCAAGAATGTCTGTATCATTACAAAGAGAAGGGTCTACACTAATGCACCTTTTCCCTTTGCGATTACGTCGTCTACATATTTCTGCCTATTGGGTCATATTTGTATTATTAAAACAAACAAGCATTATTTTGTCTTTTTTTTAATTTGCAAATTGAACTTTTTGTAATTCAGCAACCAAATCAATAGTACACAGTTACACTGCAGGCATGCACAGTATGGCATAGAAAATAGTTTATCAGGCTCTAGTAGAGAAAAACCTAGCATCTTTAGACAAGGACCGACTAGATTTATCTATATACCTTCGTGAGCAAGTAACAATGTCACTCACTAAAGCAAATCAATTGAGGATCAAATTATACTTTTTAGAAAGACACACTGTGCTCTTCAAAAACCAAGCACTCTCCTACACATAAAATTAAGTGAACACTCTCATAGTCTGCTTATCAGTGCGTCATCAGTTATCTGTATCAGACACTACTTTTTGTATAAAATCATTAGAGATTTCACAAACTGCATCAAGTGACAACAAATTCAGTCCTTTCACCCTCCCCGCCAGCCATTTTTGCAAAACTTTCCCTAAAACTGCCTGGGTAGCGAAAAATAAAAGATTTAATTGCCATATTTGGGCTTCCTTGCGCCACCCTCCCCTTTACCCTCGGGCCATTCTCCCCCCCCTCCGCCCCCCCGCTCATGGCTCCCGACCCTCCTGCGCGCTTTCGGCATGGTTGTTCCCTCCTGTGGTGCCGCGCGCCCGGGCGCCGCCGGGTTACCCTCCTTTGGGCCTTGTTACAGGCCCAGGCATCCTATCAACTCTACAAAAGCAGCGATGTCTGCATGATCCTGTTGCAATTGTTCTTCTCCTGCGCCCTGTCTCCGTGTGGGTCATCACCCAGCGAGCTTAATGGATTGATTACCATTGCCCTACAACCCTATCAACTGTACAACCGTATTGTGCAATTTGCCCCCACAAAAAGCCCTCTCCCCGGTGTTTTCTCTATCATCATGCGCCTATTACAATTTCGGCCCTCCCCACGCTCCTTCCCGACCTGTCCATCAGCCCCCGCAATTAATAGGGTAATTGCGTGAATTATTTGCCTTCACAAAAAAAGCATGTTGTACTGTTAGCCTGCCTAAAAACAAAAAGCGAGAAAACAGAAACCCGGCATATTTGCATCAACACAAAAACCCAATAAAAAAATACTTTTAGGTCACATATCCCACATCCCGTATCACCCCCAGTATTAACGATATTGCTTCGCCCGCCGCTTCTGCCATGCGCCCCGGCCTTCCATTGATCCATTTAGCCTAAGTTGTCCTGAAAATTGAGGAAGCTGCTGCTGCAGACAGTCTCAGAACAAAAACTGGTTTCACGGACAGTCAATCGCTGTGCGACAGTCCTCTACCTGACTCCTGCTTTATGCCTCTTTCCCTCCCAAAATAAAAACACCACACCGTCCACAAGAAGGGGTGTCATGAGCCATGCACCCACCTTTGACTACTCCCACAAACCAACATTCCAAGCCAGCCAGTTTTCAAAGTAGCGGAGGCCAAAGAACAAACGAACACCACCCCGAAGCTGTCGTCTTCCTCTGAAAAGCACAGCACCATCCACTCTCGAGTCTCCCATACGAACATGCCCTGCCAGAAGAGGTTGCGCTGCGTGAAAAATGCCCTCTCCGCTCCAAGGAGCTCTATAAGTGACTCTCTCATGCCTACCACAGGGCCGCATAGAGCAGCCCTGAGTTACTTCTGGCGAGCCCTCTGTCCACTCCCGCCAAGACCGAGAACCCGATGGCCAGTAACACTGAGCAGCGGGTTAGTCTTCGACCCTGCTTTCCGGCCTCTCTTGCGCAAGGTACCATTCATGGTGCCCCTCCCCCCCCCCTTCCCTTTTTCCTGGCCTGGCCCGGGCAGTTCAGGGCATACCCCATGGCGATCCGGGGGTGCAACTTAATTCCTAAGAGGGCGGCGCTCACCTCGCCCGACGGCCCTCACCCTCTCGCCACGACTTTATTGACCGCTGTACAATTCTCTGCCTGACAACCAAGTTAGCCACCTCGACTCCGTTTACTAAGTCCAAACATCCAAAAGCTGTGGTCAATTTTGTTTAGAAAAAAGCGGTGGGTAAATTAACAATAGTGAAATCAGGTAAAAAGAAAGAGTACGCCAGATGCATCGATTTGATGTTCAGGCAAGTGGCTTCAGGGGCCCATCACATGACCAAGAGGTAGGTCAGGAGGAAAGATGCAAGAGAGAAATCAAAAGCTGCGATCATGACCTGCGGGGTTGGGGATGTCGCTGTCAGACGCAGCCCCTGAGGGCAGATGGCACCACCATGCGGCTCGTCAGGGGGGGGGATCCCTCAACGTTCTTGCCGCCAAACATAAGGCTCCATGGCCTTGGCGGCAGTCTTGTGGGCCAGCTGGAAAGAAACACTAATCCACCCGTCGGTTGCAAGGCATCACTATTGTCCGCCTTCCACGACGCCTGCATTCAAATTCCTTCTTGTCAAAGCATTCTTAACCTATGAGAACCTGTGTAGAGCTTGGCTATTCAGTACAAAAAAAGCCATCATAATCTTATTCCCCACCAACATGTTTTTTTTTAGCTCGTCCAAAATTAGAAAATGGCTGTTGACAGCCAGCTGACCATGTACTGAAAATCCTGGGAGATGGTAGGCGATGTGATGAAGTTACACTGCTTGTCAATGCGAGTGGGTGAAACATAATCCATTGCTCAGCAGCGGGGACTAGAGGATAAACCATTCCATTAAAAAAAGAGCAAAAAACGGACTAGGGAAACTATGGTACTAAAATATTCATACAAAACTAAACCCCTAATGCAGAATGACTTGTCATAAGACAGATACTAGGTCCCACAAAAAATCCTGCTGAACTTATATATCCTACTTTAAATGGCGGAAGGAAAAAATATCACAATATTTTTTTTCAACAAAATAACACCCCCAAAAACGCGCCCATATTTTAGTTTGCAGCGAATTTCAAGCGTCTTACAACTGGAGAAAATTGTAAATGTTTTTTCTTAAAACAATAGTAAGTTACAATGTTAGAATCAAGATATTACACACTTAATAAATTTTGACAATTGTTCCAGAGTTGCCTAACTAATTTAAAGCAATTTCAGTAAAAGACCTATTACATCAACTTACAAGACAGAATTTGAAATAAAACATAAAAGTGCGCTAAACTAAATGGTGAAAATACACCCGACACAGAGTACTGCGTGAGTCTTGCTATGTATAGATTTTGTTATCTGTCTGTCCAACATTTCAGAACCATTGTGATTCATGACGTATTCACTTGATGTACTGAAAATCATCATCACCCAGATAAACCTTATTGAACAATAAAATAAAACAGCGTTTAAGCATAAGTTTCAAAAATGTACCAAAAGCTATCTCGAAATGGATCAGATGGTAGTAAGGTTGTGGTTTAACATGCTGTCACTGTGGGAAAATAATACATGATCTCAGGGGAGATGTGGCACTTCAACCTAAAAAAAGAGAGAAAAAATGGACTCATTGAAAACTAAGCTACTAAAAAAATCATACTAAAAATAACTACTGCAGACGACTCTGCCTGAGACAGATGCAGCTCCCACGCAAATTGCGAACTTATATACCTACTTTAAATGGCGGAAGTTAAAAAATCACTATTTTTAAAATCAGTTTTTTCTTACAATATTAATACGTTTACCATGTAGAAATTTACACACATTTTTCCGCTTTTGACCCACGTTTCTCTAATAAAAATGACACTTTTACCAGATCTGGCGAATTTACCAGCCATTTCTATATTATCTCCTCACCCAGTCAACACCTGGCGTCTGCTTGGATGAAAATACCCTGTGGAGTAATCGAGGGCTACGCAGAAAGGGCGTCTATTCATGCAACATTTCAGACAATTTTGATTTATGACGGAGCAAGTCGTAAGGAACACCCCATCATAACATGCAACAAGTTTTATTGGCACCACTATAAAAACAGCGTAACTAAGGTGTCCAAAAATGTACAAAATTCTTCCATTCTCGCTCCCCCAGCAAATCAACGAGGATTTCAGATAATTATATACAGTTTCTTAGTGTTAGGTAATCCAAATGCAGCATGTTGATTGTCACAAGACTCAAAATCCTCTTATGAATCTTTTTAGGGGAGTTAAGAGACTGCAGATCTTCAGATGGTGGGCGGGTCCCGGCCATTGACCCGCATTGACAGTGATTGACCCCTCATTTTGTGCACCCATGGATAATCTGACCCATGAAGTTATCAACAAAATTAAGGTAATACAACGGTGACACATCACTGGCATATTATTTGGAAACTGACCCATCATTTTTCTGTAATACTACAGGGACACATCACTGGCCCATTATTTTGGAAAATGACCATCATTTCCTGTAATACTAGTTGGACACATCACTGGCCCATGATTTTGGAACTGACCCATCATTTCTGTAATACTACAGTGACACATCACGGCCAGTATTTTGGAAACTGACCCATTCATTTTCTGTTAATACTTACAGTGGACACATTACTGGCCCATTATTTTGGAAACTGACCTGTCATGTTCTGTAATACTAGTGACAATCACTGGCCCATATTTTGGAAACTGAACCATATTTTCTGTAATACTACAGTGACACATCACTCGCGGACAATTATTTTGGAACTGACCCATCATGTTCTTGTAAAGCAGGGGTTTATGACCTAAAGTTTGAAAAATCTGAAGTTCTGGACCTGAAATGAACGCCCGCAGCAAGTTGGAGGCGCCTTCAGCCTCAGGTTTCTTTCCGTAGTATGGGTTCACGTGTCTCTTCCCTGCAGATCGGTGGCGATATTCTTATTCTGTGCCTGTCTTTCAGCCACATAGCCAGTGCGTCAAAAAGGAACAATATGTTTAACCCTTTCCGTTTCGCCGCAGCAATTTTTCGCACACAAAAAGACCATTAAAACATTAACTGGGTTAGAGAAACAAATAATCTGCACTAGTGAGATTGTTACAATAACATTAGGCTATTTACCTCCCAAAATAAAATAAAAATAGGGTCTTCGGACTAACAGGCCCTGATGTTATGCCTTTTAGTGATAAGGGGTGTTAAACCATTGCGTGCATAAATGCGACATTGGTTTTGGCGTAACAAGTCAGGAAAGAGTATCTAGACTAATCTAAGATTGAGTCTATACATGTTCTATACATTTATAAGAAATCAAATTTCCTCAATGTTTCTCGGCAGTGAAGGGCTTAATATATACTGTCCCATAGGTAAATGCTATTCAAACTGAAAAGCAAAACAACTGAATAAATGCAGCTACATGTACAAAGTTGCAACGAATCAAACTGATTCTGTCTCCTTATTTCATCACAACTGAGCCTTCACAACTGGTCATATTACCAAATCTTTTGGAGCAGTGCTTCAGAATACGTCTTGATTTCATTGCAAGAATCAATGTAGGTAAGGATAAGGTCATCAATCAACATGCTAAGTAAAAATCCAACACCCACTTGACTCGAGACACTATAACACAAAAGTTCAAAGATTTCCAAGTGATACCCCAGTTAGCACAACAAAACGACTATATTTTAACAAAAATGTTCAGCATGCGTGCTATGCCAGGGACTGGCCTACACCCCCTATTATTTTACAAAAATGGTTTCAAGATATGCGCTGCAATGCCAGACAGGGTTTACAAGACTTGAGTAGTCTGTGGTAGTGAAAGCAGTAGTTTTGGTGTAAAAGTGTAGTATATCATTAGAACACCAAACACTGGTCGAAATGGAGTCAGCAATCAAGAATTAAAGAGCATTATTATTATAGAATTTTAAGAGAGTAGAGGTCCAAAACTGAATAGACTATACCTGAAAATAGCAGACACACAGGTCTGCAATGCATGCACACACAGGGCTAACAGGACCCCCATTCTACAGGACCCTCTAAAAGAATGTGCAGGGGGTTCCCATGGATGAACTAGAAAAATTATTTTAGCATGTCGCTATGCCACTAACCCGCCTCTATGAAACTCTATACTGTAAGCGACGGAGTCCCTGGGACCCCTTGTAGCGGACGGATGGGACCCTGACACAACGCATATTTCAACTTTTTTTTACCCAAGTGAGGTGACGTGTACAATTGTAACAGTACCTCTGACGACGCGGAGAAACATCTTGGAGGGGGCACGAAATGGGAAGGGGCTCCCGCGACGGCTTCACAATATGCCACCTCTATCAGGTACTCCAAGTACTTCACTGAAATACATGCCATGAATCATCTTAGTCCTTCCATTGCACCTCTTCTCAGATACTACAAGTACTTCACTGAAAAACATGCAGCATCCATATTCAGTCTTCACCATTGCACCTCTTCTTCAGGTACTCCAAGTACTTCACTGACAAACATGCATGCATCCAGCTTAGTCTTCAATTCGCAACCTCTTCCTTCAGGTACTCCAAGTACTTCACTGAAAAACATGCATGCATCCATCTAGTCCTTCACATGCAACTTCTTCTGCAGGTACTCCAAAGTACTTCACTGAAAACATGCATCATCATCTTAGTCCTTCACATTGCACCTCTTCTCAGTATCCAAATACTCACTGAAAAACTGCATGCATCCATCTTAGTCCTCACATTGCACCTCT
>JAGGCT020002647.1:0-13299 GCA_017654935.2 Phymorhynchus buccinoides | reverse complement strand
CGGACAATAGCAGATTTAAAGACAGAAGGAAAGGAGCCAGACAAGAGAGAATCGTTTACAATATGAGTGACATAGGGCAGCAGTGCATCGATACATTCACAAAACAGGGATGATGGGATGGGGTCCAGTTCACATGATTTGGGACTAGCGCCTAAACACAGTTCTTTCACAAACTTTTCTGTGACAGGCTCAAACCTCTGCAAAACTGGGCCACAGTACATTCTGTCAGTGACTGGTGATGGGGGGACATCAGTAGAATCAAGTTTTTCACGGATGGAACTTATTTTCGTTTGGAAAAAGTCAGAAAATTTATGAGGGAGATCTTGCACTTTAAAAACAGAAGGGAGTGGGGAATGACTTACTTTACCCAAAATGCTGCTTGAGACACTGAACAACTGCTTCACTGTGGTGCATGCAAGTATCTTGGTTGAGTAAAAGGCAGTTTTGGCACAATCGACGATGTAGGTCACGTGGTTCCTGGCAGCCTGGAACACCTGCCGATGGACCGTCAGGTGGGTGGCACGCCACTGCTCCTCAGCTCTCCTCCTCTCCTGCTTGGCGTCCTGGAGCTCAGGCCCCACCACGTTGTACCAGGGAGAGGGGGGACGGGTAGACACCAAGCGGCGTGTGACGGGGGCGTGTTGATCCAGTGTGGCGTGAAGGACCCCGAACAGCTGGTCTGCAGACGGTTGAAGGGGAAGGTGGGCCTGGAGGTCGGCCCTGAAGGCCTCGATGTTGATGGACGCCAGGCGGCGAACGTCTTTGTAGACTTTGGCAGACGGAGGCTTGGCGAGGTGGAGCACACGTCCCCCCTCTTCCCCCCCTCCTCCCCTCTTCCAACAACCCAATGGATCAACGTTTCAGTTGCCATTGAACACTAAATGTCCAATTTCTTTGTTTACGTGTTTCATTATGTCAAAGGTACAACTAAAGATTGATCAAATTCTTTTGTATGGCATATGCCAAGCGGTGTGTAGCAGTAAGTGCTGTGCGTATGCTACATAGGCACATAGGCGTTTCATCGATGATGATGATGATGATGATGATGATTATCATCATCATCATCAATGAAAAAATACATAGCTTCATCATCAGACCCCCAACAAAACAACACAATAAAATCAACCAATCACAATGCAAACTGACGTATCAGAAGGCGTTCAAACTGACCAATCAGGATGCGTACAAACTGACCTATCAGAATGCGTACAAACTGACTAATCAGGATGCACACACAATGACCAACCAGATTGCTTGCAAAGCACCCAATCATAATTAACAAGAACAATGCATTTACATAAATGATGCCAAGGACACAAGAGTGCGATTCAACTCAAGAAAGGTGTATTTGAGTGTACTTGTACAAAAACTGTGCAAGCGAACCAGTGAAACGCTTTCATTAACGGAATCTTGCATTTCAAACTGGTCTCTACTTCTACAGTTACGACTTACATGATAACTCCGATTTTGTCCTAGGTTGATCAAAAATGAATTATCTTTTTTTTGGATAGCAGAGTTTGCATTTCAATATTGGTATGATCTGTAGGTAGAATATTTAATTTAGAGCAATTAAATATTTGTTCAATAGAAATTCTGCTTTGACAAATACAGCTAACATCCTTGGAATACTTTGTTTTGTAGGCATTAAGTCTCAGCCTATGTATAAAAAAATGTATGTTACCTGATGGGATGTATGTTTTAAAATGGCAGGGTTGTATGTTATTTTTATGACGTGAATACCCCAGTGGGGATACCGGGGGGTCATTTGTATAAATAGTTCCCCCACCTTCTGGAAGTTCTGTGCTTGTAACTTCCTCTAATCTGCCACTCTCTTTGACTTTGCCTTTTCCCTTTGCTTACTATCATATTACTATCTTTCTGCCTTACTACCAGTCCATTCTCCTGCCTTTTTTTAAAGAAACACTTTCAAAAAGATTTCCTCCAGCCAAGTCGGACATGCTGGGCCTAACCATTTCCTAGTTAGGCGCATAACGGCAGCCTGACGCATCTGCGCTCATAATTGACAGGAAACTGTCTGAGCGATCGAAGAAGAAGAAGAAGAAGAAGAACAACGTGAATAAATTTCGTATTCGATTTCCTTTAGTGATAATTTAACTTTTACGTTGTACAAAAACTGTGTAATA
Organism: Phymorhynchus buccinoides; assembly: GCA_017654935.2. Lineage (NCBI taxonomy): Eukaryota > Metazoa > Mollusca > Gastropoda > Neogastropoda > Raphitomidae > Phymorhynchus > Phymorhynchus buccinoides. The sequence goes on along the minus strand of JAGGCT020002647.1, from coordinate 11,155 downwards.
ATTGAACAAAAACTGTGGAAGCGAACCAGTGAAACGCTTTCATTAACGGAATCTTGCATTTCAAACTAGTCTCTACTTCTACAGTTACGACTTACATGATATTAAGTGCGTGCATAGAAACAGGTTTTTGTTACCCATAGTGAGATAGTTACGTAGGTTTATCTGCTTGTGAACAACTAGACCCAACAGTCAAAAAGTGTATGTATTGTGCGTGCTTCTCCAATGCTTTACTAGTTGATTCACATTTCATGTTGCGCTATGGATCATTTATTGCTTTGTGTTTTGTTTCCCCTTGGTCTCTCCCAAATTCACAAATTTGTAAATTTATTGATTGATTTAAAAATTTTTTAAAAAATTATTATTATTATTATTATTATTATTATTATTATTATATTATTATTATTATTATTATTTCTATTTTGTTCACTCGTAAATTCTTCTTTTGTAATCGCAGTTGTAATAAGTTTCTAAATGATATTGATTAATAATACTTTTAATTTTGTTCATCATTACATTACTTGGTTTAAATGCAGTCTTCATCTGTTCAATCAATTGTGCAACTATGATGTTAATTTAAGGAGCACGGTATAAGCTTCGAGCTTGTTGTTGCTCTAATTGTCTTTCTGTTTGACTGTTTTGAAATGAATAAAGATTTGTTTAAGCCAACAGTCAAAAAGTTACATACAAGTTTTGACGAACCTCCATATAACTCTGAGGAAAAAAAAGTGTATCGATATTTGATAACTCGACGAGTGTTTGGCGTCGTTGGCTCTTATAGAACACTCAGTTAAAAAGTAATAATAATAATAATAATAATAATAATAATAATAATAATAATAATAATAATAATAATAACAGTGTGTGTACTAATAATAATACAACAACAACAACAACAACAACAACAACCAGTAATAATAATAATACAACAATAATAATAATAATAATAATAATAATGATGATTTTGTATATAGCGCAGCATCTCTCAGTTAAAGTGGAGCTCTTTGCGTTTTACAAATGATTAAAATAAGATACATAAATAAGCACCACATAAAGAAATACATAAAAGCTACAATTGTACAAGAAATGCAAGCATTTCGCTGAATTTGTGTTGCAGATTTTTTGGATTTTTAATGAAATGACAACTCAAGCGAAATGTCACCATCTTAAGTTAAATACTTAGTTGAATTTTTCAATGAATTTATTATATTTTGCGGGTATTTATTTGAATAAAACTGCACTACAATTTAAACAAAAAGCGTCACTAACACTGATATAACTCAACAAGATCCCCGAGGCATTGAGACTTGATCATGTTGACTCCATTTTGTTTTGTTTTTGGTACTGACTTTTTTAACCTTGCAGACGTTTCTGTGAAACTGTCGAAAATATTTCTCCGATTGATTCCCCTTTTACTCTGCAATGGAAGAGTTGTTTTAGAGTGGTTCTGTACTGAGAACTCTGCTTGACGTAGATCAGAAAATTGATGGAGGAATTCAAAGCCTCCAGGAGCAGAGTAAAAGCTGTGGTCACCCTGTACATATTACACAAATACCCCGTGCTCAGAAATCCGGGCACCTGACTAAGCAACAGGACCCGAGTCACCGACGGCGTCATGCACATGACGTAAAAGCAGCACACCGTCACCAACATCCGCGTCATCGACACGTCCTGCTTCTCCAATGACGTCACACCGGAAACTGATTTCCGCCGCCAGGTGGCGTGCGCCCTCAACCGGAAGATGATGACGGAAGTGCAGACGACGACCACGACGAGGGAGACGAAAGAAAGGACGACGGAGACGAGGTAGAGGTAAACGACGTCGATGACGGTTCGATGATCGAGGTAGAACGTTGACAGACGGTTGATGAAGCTGGTGGTGTTAGTTAGCGGGTCCGAGACTTCTATCGTCTGGTATTTGAGGTTGACGAAGGTGTATTTCACCACCAGAATGTACACGCTCAAGATCACGATCAGCGTCACCATGTACCTGAAAGAAATTTAAGAAAGCATGCATGCATGGACCAGAAAGTAACGACACAGAGCAAACATCCATCAAAACATGGAGGGGGTTACCCGGGGGGGGGGGGGGAGGGAGTTGAGGGACTTGCTTGAGAATGTCACACATTATATATAATATAGTACAAGACAACAGAACTAGAGGGACTGCTTGACGCATAACATTCCACCGTGGAGGCAATCAGATGGGAGTTGAGGGACTTGCAGACCGACACGACGACATGCAGCGACTTGGATCATCTCTGCTGATTTGACTTTGTCAATGATCCGCCGGCACCCAGCAGTGGGCTTTGGCTGTGCTGATTGCCCAGGGGGTGTGGGACTCGCAGCTCACCATCCTCTGGGGAGGGTCTTTCAGCGCAGCGCCACTCACTGTTGGGAAGGGGACCCCTCTTGAAGGACCACGCCCGCCTGCAGAGACGACCCGACTTCGCCTGTATGTCTCCTGACAGCCTGCGACGATACCAGCTCCTGGTACGGAGTAGGTGGCCCGGTGGCACTGAAGACAGCCTTTGGAGGGGAAGACTGCTCAACACCAGCAACACCATCGACGCCAACGCCAACGGCAATGACCAGACAAGCGGACTACAGGAGCACCCAAGACAACCTTTTGGCTGTCTCACAATACTAAGTCTCCTACCGCCTCACAGATGCTCGCATCTACGCCCTGAACTTTGACGATGCTGACTCCAGCATCACGACAGGTATTTTCAAGACTCGGATTCCGTCCGAAATGTTCCCGCAGCCGACAGTGTATCCGCGAGTCCAGGGTACGCAACGTGTTCCAGGAATTAACTAAGACGACGTCTGCCACGTCACGAACTCCTGTCTCATCATCAGCGACTTTTCATCATCATCATCTCAACGGGAAGACTCCGTCTTCAAGAAGATCATCTTAAGGGTCTCCGACCAATTGGACGCTAATCTCATCATCTCTTCTTCTTCTTCGCGGGGGTTGGCGTAGGTCCCCGGTGGGGTCTCTGTGTCTATCTTCCTTTCTCTTATCATCTAACCCAATCACTCACTTCGTTTTGAAGAACCTGGCAGCTTTCAGAGGACTGATGACACACAGACACCTCTCCACGGCCACTATGGTGGTGATGCTGTTGGAGATGGACAGGAAGACCCAGCACCTGACCGGTATTTCTCTGCCTGTCTGTCTGTATGGTGTATGTCTGTCTGTCTGTCTGCCCGTCTTTTCACTCTCTTTCTTCCATCCCACTTACATCCTTTCGAAGAATCTAGAAGCCATTAAATCAAAGGAGTCAGCACACATAGACATCTATCTTCCCATGTCAATGTGGAAGTGATACACATAGAGCGGGATATTGCCAGGACGAGCCAGGAACATTCTGCCTGCCTGCCTGTCTTTCTAAATAGGTGTTTCCCTCTATCTAGGATCTGACTTACTTTGTTTGGAAGAATCTGACAGTTTTTAAAGGACTCGACATAACACACAGAGACCTCTCTCTGTGTAGCCAGTATGATAATAATCGTGTTAGAAAAATGACAGAAAACCCAGCTACTTTGTTTGTCAGTCTGTCTGTCTCGAAATCTGTCTTCCTTTCTCTTATCATCTATCACAATCACTCACTTCGTTTTGAAGAACCTGGCGGCCTTCAGAGGACTGATGACACACAGACACCTCTCCAGGGCCACTATGGTGGTGATGGTGTTGGAGATGGCTAGAAAAAACACAGATACACTTTGTCTGTCTTCCTTTCTCTTATCATCCATCACAATCACTCACTTCGTTTTGAAGAACCTGGCGGCCTTCAGGGGACTGATGACACACAGACACCTCTCCAGGGCCACTATGGTGGTGATGGTGTTGGAGATGGCTAGAAAGGCCAGGTAGATGCCCATCACCAGACCGTTGTGCTTATGCTGCCAGAACCTGCCAGCCTCTGCATCCAGCAGACCGATCAGGGCGTAACACTTGCAGCACATGGCGGACAGGAGACACCCAGTGTCTGACGCTGCCAAGCTGAAAGGAAAAGGAACGAAAGAATAGGATGAATAAAGGAATATTGAGTGAAGAAAACACAGAAGGAAGGACGAACAGGAAACATCCAGTGTCTGAGGCTGCCAAGCTCAGGGGAAAAAGAACGAAAGAAAAGGATGAATAAAGGAATATTGAGTGAAGAAAAGACGGAAGGAAGGACGAACTTTTTGCAGGGTGTAACACTTGCTGCACATAACGAACAGGAGACATCCTGTGTCCAGGGCTGTCCTGACTGAGGAAAAAAGGAAAGAAAAGGATGAATAAAGGAATATTGAGTGAAGAAAAGACGGAAGGAAGGACGAATTTTTCGCAGGGTGTAACACTTGCTGCACATAACGAACAGGAGACATCACTGTCCAGGGCTGTCCTGACTGAGGAAAAAAGGAAAGAAAAGGATGAATAAAGGAATATTGAGTGAAGAAAAGACGGAAGGAAGGACGAACATTTTGCAGGGTGTAACACTTGCTGCACATAACGAACAGGAGACATTCTGTGTCCAGGGCTGTCCTGACTGAGGAAAAAAGGAAAGAAAAGGATGAATAAAGGAATATTGAGTGAAGAAAAGACGGAAGGAAGGACGAATTTTTCGCAGGGTGTAACACTTGCTGCACATAACGAACAGGAGACATCCTGTGTCCAGGGCTGTCCTGACTGAGGAAAAAAGGAAATACAAGGATGAATAAAGGAATATGGAGTGAAGACAAGACGGAAGGAAGGACGAACTGGAGACATCATGTGTCTGACACTGCCAGGCTGAGGAAAAAGAGAAAGAAAAGGATGAATAAAGGAATATGGAGTGAAGAAAAGACGGAAGGAAGGACGGAAGGAAGGAACCAAGGTATGAAGGAAGGAAGGAAGGAAGGAAGGAAGGAAGGAAGAATTGTTGCTGCCAGAACTTGCCAGCTTCCTCATCCAGCAAGTACCTACCAGGGCGTAACACTTAATGCACATCACGAACAGGAGACAGCCTGTGTCAGACGCTGCCAGGCTGAAAGGAAAAAACAAAAGAAAGAAAAGGATGAATAAAGGAATACTGAGTGAAGAAAACACGGAAGGAAGGACGATCAGGAGACACCCAGTGTCTGACGCTGCCAGGCTCAGGGAAAACAAGAAAGAAAGAAAAGGATGAATTAGTGAAGAAAATATGGAAGGAAGGAAGGAATAAGGAAGGAACGAAGGAAGGAAGGATTTTTGCTACCAGAACTTGCCAGCCTCCTCATCCAGCAATTACCTACCAGGGCGTAACACTTGCTGCACATCACGAACAGGAGAAAGAATGAGTGAATACACGAATGGATGATTGAATGAATGGAAAATTCCCGTCAGCCTCCTCATCCAGCAGATCGCTATCAGGACGTAATATTTGCTGCGCATCACGGATAGGAGACATCCAGTGTCTGAGGCTGCAAGGCTGAAAAAAATAAAACACAATCACAATCAATCAATCAATCGATCATTCAATCAATCATTCAATCAATCAATAAATCAATGAATCAAACAATGAATCGACCAATCAATCAATCAATCAATTTTTTCCCTTCTTTCTTTTACTTATTTACGGATTGCGCTTGGGTTTCCGCGAGGAACATCCGCGTGTATGATGTGCACACGGCCTTAACACTGATATTAACCACATCAAGGGGTATTAACAACTACAGACCTACTTTCACCTTTATTTCTCGTGTAAAAACCCCCAAAACAACCCAACAAAACAAAAACTAGACTTCCGTTTACCTGAAGAGACAGACGTGGATGCGGTGGGACAGCCCCTGCCGCGCGAAGACCGCCATGTTGATGACGTTGGTGATGACGCCGCAGGTCACGAGCACCGGAAGTATCCCGACATACACCAGCAGATCCACCGTTTCCGCCAGGAAAGGACTGGCCACATTGCGGGGATTGTCACAGGGGATGAACAGGGGAGGGGGGAGGAGTGGTAGGGGGGAGGAAGAGTTGGTGGCAGTGGTGACGTAATCGATGACGTCATGCGTTGTTGTGATTGGAGCATGGCTTCTGCCGTTGTCGGATGATGATCTTGGTGCCAATGACGTCATGTTCGTTTCGTCATGTATGTATTGGAGTCAATAACCTTGGTTAGTATGCCTATATATAATACTCTCAGCGTCCTATACTCTAACAGCATCCTAGTCATGCCAATCATGAAAAAGAATACAAATAATCAGAGAGGACACATTAAGAGGCCACGAGGCCTAGTTGTCCTCATTCTCTGACCTGACCTGACCAGTTGTCATTTACTGATAATCAACTGTTATTACATTCACAGATTGTCAAGGTTCTCTTCAACGGTTTTGCTGATAATAATGTGTGTGGAGGATAGACAATGACATAACTATGTTCACATACGCAAAGAGACACATACACAAAACACACACTCAAACACGCACGCACGCACGCACTACGCACACACACACACACACACACACACACACTACACTCACACACACACACACACAAAAACACATACGCACTCACACACACACACACACACACACACACACACACACACAACACACACACACACACACACACACACCACACACACACACACACACACACACACACACACACACACACACACACCACACACACACACATACAAACACACACACACTCACTCTGAATGTTCAGCTCTTTATTTTTTTCTTTACATCATTTTTTTATGGATGGCTTGTTGAAAAAAAAGCATGTTTTTGCTTATACAATGTTCCCATCTGGAAATAACATTTTGACTTGACTTGACTCTCACACACACACACACACACACACACACACACACACACACACACACACACACACACACACACACACACACACACACACACGTACACTCTCACACACACACACACACACACACACACACACACACACACACACACACACACACACACACACACGCACACGCACACGCACGCACGCGCACGCACACACACACACACACACACAACACACACACACACACACTCACACACACTCTCTCTCTCTCTCTCACTATTCCCCCTCCCCCCCCCCCCCCACTGTCTCTCATGGATAGATGGTCTTGCACATTAATTTTTGGTTGATCGTTCTCTCTCTCTCTCTCTCTCTCTCTCTCTCTCTCTCTCTACTCTCTCTCTCTCTCTCTCTCTCTCTCTCTCTCTCTCTCTCTCTCTCTCCTCTCTCTCTCTCTCTCCGCTCTCTCTCTCTCTCTCTCTCTCTCTCTCTCTCTCTCTCTCTCTCTCTCTCTCTCTCTCTCTCTCTCTCTCTCTTGTCTCTTGTCTCTCTCTCTCTCTTTGCGTATGTGAACATAAGTAAGTATATTATATATATATATATATATATATATATGTTTTGGCATAGTTATAGGGTATACTGTATGTTTAGGGTATACTGTATGTGTGTGTGCGAGTACGTGAAGGAGCTGTTCATTTGAGCTTGACATTTTTTCTCATGTTCTTCAATTTACTGTGAACATGCCTGTTGTTATTTTCTATTCTTTTTATGCATTTTATACTTTCTTTTCTTTTCCCCCTCGAGGGCATGGTGTATTCGTATTCGATATACGTATTCGTATTCTCACACACACCAGCAGACATGCAGGCACTGATTGCAGACACTGATCGAATCATGTTTCACATTCACTGACAGCCACAAGCAGTGCCCACTGACCACATACTGACACAATTAGTTTGTCTGTCTATAATGTTATTCTCTCTCTCTCTCTCTCTCTCTCCTCTCTCTCTCTCTCTCTCTCTCTCTCTCTCTCTCTCTCTCTCTCTCTCTCTCTCTCTCTCTCTCTCACGTGGTGTTATTTCTTTCTTTTTGTTGTATTAATAATATGACTAGCGCAACGCCGAGTACCAGTAACGCCTAGTAAAACGGCAACGCCTAGTAACGGTAACGCCAAGTACTGGTAACGCTGAGTACAGCAAATTTAAAGCGATTTGGTTCAGAAACGGTGGAGTTATAAGGCCCCGTTTCCCATTGACGCTGCTCTGAGAGTGATGCACTCTCCCTAGTAACGGTAACGTCTAGTAACGGTAACGCCAAGTACTGGTAACGCTGAGTACAGCAAATTTGAAGCGATTTGGTTAAGAAACGGTGGAGTTATAAGGCCCCGTTTCCCGTTGACGCTGCTCTGAGAGTGATGCGCTCTCCCTAGTAACGGTAGTGTCTAGTAACGGTAACAGCAAGTACTGGTAGCACTGAGTACAGCAAATTTGAAACGATTCGGATAAGAAAAGGCGGAGTTATAAGGCCCTGTTTCCCGTTGGCGCTGCTCTGAGAGTGATGCGCTCTCCCTAGTAACGGTAACGCCTAGTAACGGTAACGCCAAGTACTGGTAACGCTGAGTACAGCAAATTTGAAGCGATTCTGTTAAGAAATGGCAGAGTTATAAGGCCCCATTTCCCGTTGGCGCTGCTCTGAGAGTGACGCGCTCTCCCGATTTTCTTTAAATTTGCTGCCAGGCTTTGTCCCGGCGACAGCAGGCCTGACAGCAAATTTGAAGAGATTCGGTTAAAAACTGGCGGAGTTATAAGGCCCGTTTTGCATCATGATGCTGTTATGCGCCTAAGTAATCGATTCGCTTTCAGTTTGGCACATCGATAGTCACCGTCACCAGTCATCTACCTGCCAAATTGGAACGCAATCGGCCCAGAAATGCCAAAGATAAGGGCGCCGAGAGGCCGGCAGATGCGCGTTTCGCGCATTTGCGAAACCGCGCAAATGATACGGCCGCCTCGGTTGCCGTTGCCATCGCCCCGTTAGGGCTCACAGCATATTTGAAGCGATTCGGTCGAAAAACGGCGGAGTTATAAGGCCCGTTTTGTGTCTCACACAGACACACACACACACAGACACACACAACTTTGCCTTTTTACTATATGATGATTTTTTGTGTGCTCTCTATTTGTTATTTGTTATGAAGTTGACACATTTTGCCAACCCCCCTTGTCATCAGACCTTGTTTGGTAATGACAATAAAAATGTCAAATTGTCGAATTGAACTCTCTCTCTCTCTCTCTCTCTCTCTCTCTCTCTCTCTCTCTCTCTCTCTCTCTCTCTCTCTCTCTCTCTCTCTCTCTCTCTCTCTCTCTCTCTCTCTCTCTCTCTCTCTCTCTCCATCTCTCTCTCTCTCTCTCTCTCTCTCTCTCTCTCTCTCTCTCTCTCTCTCTCTCTCTCTCTCTCTCTCTCTCACGTAGTGTTATTTCTGTCTTTTTGTTGTAGTAATAATATGATGATTTTTTTTTGTGCTCTCTATTTGTTATTTGTTATGAAGTTGACACATTTTGCCAACCCCCCTTGTCATCAGACTTTGTTTGGTAATGACAATAAAATTGTCGAATTGTTGAATTGAACTCTCTCTCTCTCTCTCTCTCTCTCTCTCTCTCTCTCTCTCTCTCTCTCTCTCTCTCTCTCTCTCTCTCTCTCTCTCTCTCTCTCTCTCTCTCTCTCTCTCTCTCTCTCTCTCTCCTCAACCCCTGTGTCTGCCTCTTCAGCCGGCTCGTTCTAGTCCTCCATCAAGATGCAAATTCCCCACCCCCCTCCCCCTAGTTTAGGTGTTCCTGCCGACTCAGCAACACGTCGGGGGCTCGATCAGCGTGACCCGGCTGGCTGGGTCATCTTCTTAGAGTAAATTATTGTTTTATTTTGTTTTTGATGCCCGACTTCGAATCTCGACCGCATAATAGTATCATAAAATCACATTGATGACTGTGGATAGTCAACGGGAGATGTACCCTTTCTTTGTCTGACAAAAGACTCAAAACATTATGAAGATAATATCGATGTCCACCAAATTAACCCTTTCGCCCCCAGCCATTTTTTCAGCCACAAAATACCATTAAACTTAACTGGGTATAGAGAAAAAAAAGTATCTGCAATATTGCGAATTCCTCTGTGACATGTATAATATTAGGCCTATCCTTACCTCCCACAATTAAGAAAATAGGGTCTTCAGATAACAGGCCCTGATTTGATGCTTTTTAGTGACACGGGTGTTAAACCATTGTGGTGCAAAAATGCGACATTGGCGGTGAAAGGGTTAATGTCATCAACTCGTTTCTTAGCTTTTCAGGAAATATCCACCCTCGTCTGCACGTTGTTTGGGTACACGCGTGCCTTTGAACCGATAGCTTCCCCTTTCTTTCAAGATACGCTTTCAAAAAGATTTCCTCCAGCCGAAGTCGGACTTGCTGGGCCTAACTATTTCTTAGTTAGGCGCATAACGGCAGCATGACGCATCTGCGCTCATAATTGACAGGAAACTGTCTTGAGCGATCGAAGAAGAAGAAGAAGAAGTACAGAAATCTGTTGGCTGAAACAGGCAGCGGGCAGATATACAACACCTGGGACGGTATTCATGTCGAGATAGCATGAGACTTAGCATGATCCTAACTTAGAAGCTCTTCCAAAAGTCCTATTAAATCCTATAGGACATTGGAAGAGCTTCTAAGTTAGCATCATGCTAAGTCTCATGCTATCTCGACTTGAATACCGTCCTTGCACAACAAGCATAGGGGAAAACCTGACACGTTGCAACCCACCCACTATGGTCATGCAGATAAAGAAATCACGTCATGATTGCGTCATTGTTTGCGTCATTTTGAGGGGTACCAACCCCCTTTAGTACTCTATTATGTCTGTGCATCGCAAAAAACACACACGCCAACTCTAAACAAGCGCGAAATCGCCATAGTTTGTGGCAGCGGTCTATTTTTACCACTCCAATCATGAGTTACGGCTTTTCAATAATTTTAATCTGTAAACCAGAATGAAGATCTCTGCACCATTTCGTAACTTTTGCATATCTTTTGGAAAACATTTAAAACTATGTATCCTACTTATACTCATCAAAAGAAGCACCGCATACTCGTCGTGTCTGTTGTAGTGTCTGTATTACGTATGTTTATTATTTTGTACGCTTTTAAAATACATCATTTTAAAGAGCAGCCTCAATTAATTTTGAAGTGTAGCCTCGATTTGAAGTGCGTCAATTTTGTCAGGGGTGCGCAACAATTTTGGACCGACAGACAGACTGACCGACCGACAAAATGAATAGGTTTGTGGCTTGAGCCACAAACAAAAAACAACAAACCCACAACTGTTTAAATCAAAACCCACACTCTTTCACTA
>JAGGCT020002646.1:37500-45436 GCA_017654935.2 Phymorhynchus buccinoides | reverse complement strand
TGTGGTGATCGACCGGTTCCCCTCAGATGGGGTGGAGTTTCCTTTGGGTGAGTGAGGGTGTGTGGTGATCGACAAAACAACCCCTACTGATGGGGTGGAGTTTCCTTTGGGTGAGTGAGGGTGTGTGGTGATCGACAGACAACCCTCACATGGGGTGGAGTTTCCTTTGGGTGAGTGAGGGTGTGTGGTGATCGACCGGTTCCCCTCTGATGGGGTGGAGTTTCCTTTGGGTGAGTGAGGGTGTGTGGTGATCGACCGGTTCCCCTCAGATGGGGTGGAGTTTCCTTTGGGTGAGTGAGGGTGTGTGGTGATCGACCGGTTCCCCTCAGATGGGGTGGAGTTTCCTTTGGGTGAGTGAGGGTGTGTGGTGATGGAACAAAACAAATAAGAGGAAAAGACATGTAACGGGGAAAAATAACACATTTGCCGAGGGCAAAACAACCGTTACTAGAAACAAAAGTAATATCAAAATATACACATGTATACGCACATACACAGACAACACACACACACACACACAAACACTTATTCCTAATGTTATGTGTAAATCTCACACACACACACACACACACCTACTCTCACACACCAGTTGTTCGTACGCGCACACGCACACGCACGCTTTTGATGATGGGACACACACACACACACACACACACACACACACACACACAAACACACACATTGTTTGTCACTTTTACACTATCACACACGCACACGCACGCACACACTCACGCGCACGCACACGCACTCACACTCACACACACACACACACACACACACACACATTTATCCCTAATGCTATGTAATGTTATGTGTAATACACACACACACACACACACACACACACACACACACACACACTCACACACACACACACACACACACACAACACGCGCGCACACACCACCCACCTCTCACTCAAATTTACCTGTTACTTTTTTTTCCAGATACAATTGTTCCTGTTACTTTTTTCCCTACCACCAGTGTGTGTGTATGGTAACTTTCTCAAGTCTGCTTTTGATGATGGGATTAGCGTCCAATCGGTCAGAGACACTTATGGACAGTAAACGTTTGCATTGTTTGTCTCTTTTAGTCTATCCGTTGTGTGTTTCTCTCTCTCTCTCTCTCTCTCTCTCTCTCTCTCTCTCTCTCTCTCTCTCTCTCTCTCTCTCTCTCTCTCTCTCTCTCTCTCTCTCTCTCTCTCTCTCTCTCTCTCTCTCTCTCTCTCTCTCTCTCTCTCTCTCTCTCCTCTCTCTCCCTCCCCATCTCTCTCTCTCTCTCTTCTCTCTCTCTCTCTCTCTCTCTCTCTCTCTCTCTCTCTCTCTCTCTCTCTCTCCCTCTCTCTCTCTCTCTCTCTCTCTGGTTTAAATGTTTTATTTTCCAAATCAACATGAACAACAACTATGACATAACTGACGCAACAACAAGCAGAGCTTATGGCTTGCTCAGTTCAAAACGAATTACTCTCTCTCTCTCTCTCTCTCTCTCTCTCTCTCTCTCTCTCTCTCTCTCTCTCTCTCTCTCTCTCTCTCTCTCTCTCTCTCTCTCTCTCTCTCTCTCTCTCTCTCTCTCTCTCTCCTCTTGAAGAAAGATAATTATGACAACTGTCAAAAAGGTCTTAGTTGTTTTTAAACAATGCATTCTTTCTTTTAAAAAAAATGTTTTAAACATATTTTCAAGTATATGCTTTGTTGGTTTAAATATTCTTTTAATATGCCAGCAACACATACAATTCCAAAGAATACAGAACAAATGGCAGCAAGCTAGAAGCTTATACTGTGAATGCTGTGCTATGCCATGTTGGCCGGTGTGTTGCAAACATGAGAATACGCGCGTGCGTGCGTGTGCGTGTGCGTGTGCGTGCGTGCGTCTGTGTGTGTGTATGTGTGTGTGTGTGTGCGTGTGAGTGTGTGTGTGTGGGGAGAGACATATTTAAATTGTTTTGACCGTCATGGCCTTTGCAATTTAAAAAATGTTCAAATTGTTGTTCTCTCTCTCTGTCTCTCTCTCTCTCTCTCTCTCTCTCTCTCTCTCTCTCTCTCTCTCTCTCTCTCTCTCTCTCTCTCTCTCTCTCTCTCTCTCTCTCTCTCTCTCCATCAGTCTTTGCCTGTTTGTATGTCTCTCTGTCTGTTTGTCTCTATGTGCATGAGGGGGAGGTCGGGGTGGGGGGGGGGGGGGGGGGGGGGCGGGGGGGGGGTAGCTTGAATCTGATATTTTAATATTGTAACTGTGATATGTTATTACTAAAGCCTCGTACACAGTTCATGCGGAAATCCCACGGGCAATCCGTAAATAAGTAAAAGATAGAAGGATAAAACAAATAATTACGGATTAGGGGAACTAAGGACACGCCCGCAAATCCTTTCCCTTCTTTCTGTTACTTAATTACGGATTGCGCACGGGTTTTCTGCACGGAATCTCCACATGTACGTATAGGGTAAGACGGGGTAAAAAGCCCATGAGCGGGGAAGCCCATGCCAATTATCTCATGAAATAAAGAAAATGTCACATTTTGCCCATGAGACGAGTGTTAATGTTTAGCATTCGTCTCATGGGCAAATTTGACTGAAATGCTCTTTATTTCATGAGATAATTGGCATAGACGTCTTACCCGCCCATGGGCTTTTTACCCCGTCTTACCCTACTACATTTTGGACGAATAGAGATTGGGATCGATTGGGATTGGATTATTGTGAACTTCACACTGACTAAAATCTCGTCGTTTAATTAATTTAATTAAAAACCACTTGTCCTCTTGCTTTGTGTTGCAGGGATGGATGCGAAGCACTCTGGCTACATTGTTACGCCACTCGCCAAGGCTCCCACAACACGACACAGACCCGCCAAACTGAGCAGAAGGCAGCGGACAGACCTGCTGATGGGCACAACCCCCCAGTCCACAGATAAGGAGGAGGAGGAGGAGGAGAGGGAAAGACAAGAAGAAGAAGAAGAGGAGCTGCTGCAGAAACAACAGAAGAAACGGAGAAGAGAAGACAGAGACGACGAACAGGACGAACGGCCGGAGTCCAAGAGAAGGAACACGGAAGACAAGAAGAAGAAGAGAAAAAGAGAAGAAGACAAAGAACAGCCGGAGCAGCAGCAGAAAGAACAACGGAAGAAAGATAAGAAACGTAAAAGAGAACACAGAGACGACGAACAGGAGTCAAAGGGGAGGAAGAGGAAGGGACAGAACTTGGTCCAGGAACTGGACAACAGTGACGGAGAAGAGACAGAACCAGTTCTGACGATGACCTGGAACGGGATTAAGATTTATATTCGGAATCTGACAGAAGAACAAAAAATGGAGTTGAAGATGGAGGAGAGGAAGAAAACAGAGAAGGGGGAGGACAGGAAAAAGATCGAGAAGAAGAAGAAGAAGAAGAAGAAGAAGAAGAAGAAAAGGAAGAAGAAAAAGAAGACGAAGAAGAAGAAGAAGAAGAAGAAGAAGAAGAAGAAGAAGAAGAAGAAGAAAAAGAAGAAGAAGAAGAGGAGGACAGAGAAGGAGGAGAAGAAGAACATGGAGAAGGAGGAGACGAAGAAGACAGAGGAGAAGAAGGAGAGAAAGAAGATAGATAAGGACGAGAAGAAGGTAGAGAAAGAAGAGAAGAAGGAGAAGGAGGAGGAGAGAAAAAGGAAAGAGAAAGAGGAAAAGAAGATAGAGAAAGAATATAAGGAGGAGACGAAGAAGACAGAGGAGAAGAAGGAGAGAAAGAAGATAGATACGGACGAGAAGAAGACAGAGAAAGAAGAGAAGAAGAAGATGGAGAAGGAGGAGAGGAAAAGGAAAGAGAAAGAGGAAAAGAAGATAGAGAAAGAAGATAAGAAGGAGGAGACGAAGAAGACAGAGGAGAAGAAGGAAAGAAAGAAGATAGATACGGACGAGAAGAAGACAGAGAAAGAAGAGAAGAAGAAGATGGAGAAGGAGGAGAGGAAAAGGAAAGAGAAAGAGGAAAAGAAGATAGAGAAAGAAGATAAGAAGGAGGAGACAAAGAAGACAGAGAAGAAGAAGGACAAAACGAAGATAGATAAGGACGAGAAGAAGACAGAGAAAGAAGAGAAGGAGGAGGAGGAGGAGAGAAAAGAGAAAGAGGAAAAGAAGATAGAGAAAGAAGATAAGGAGGAGACGAAGAAGACAGAGGAGAAGAAGGAGAGAAAGAAGATAGATAAGGACGAGGAGAAGACAGAGAAAGAAGAGAAGGAGGAGAGGAAAAGGAAAGAGAAAGAGGAAAAGAAGAAGATAGAAAAGGAAGAGAAGAAGAAGACAGTAAAGGAGGAGGAGAAGAAGAAGAACAGAGAGGAGGAGAAGAAAAAGAACAGAGAGGAGGCGAAGAAAAAGAACAGAGAGGAGGAGAAGAAGAAGACAGTAAAGGAGGAGGAGAAGAAGAAGAACAGAGAGGAGGAGAAGAAGAAGAACAGAGAGGAGGAGAAGAAGAAGAACAGAGAGGAGGAGAAGAAGAAGAACAGAGAGGAGGAGAAGAAGAAGACAGTAAAGGAGGAGGAGAAGAAGAAGAACAGAGAGGAGGAGAAAAAGAAGACAGTAAAGGAGGAGGAGAAGAAGAAGAACAGAGAGGAGGAGAAAAAGAAGACAGTAAAGGAGGAGGAGAAGAAGAAGAACAGAGAGGAGGAGAAAAAGAAGACAGTAAAGGAGGAGGAGAAGAAGAAGAACAGAGAGGAGGAGAAAAAGAAGACAGTAAAGGAGGAGGAGAAGAAGAAGAACAGAGAGGAGGAGAAGAAGAAGAACAAAGAGGAGGAGAAGAAGAAGAGCGAAACGACGACGAAACAGGAAGTGAAGACAAAGACACTTCCCAGAAGACACCGAACCGAAGATGAGGAGGAGGAGGAAGAGGAGTTACAGGATCTGCGGGACATTTTCAACCACAAACGCAGTGGTTGCGATTGCAGGAAGCAGTGTGCGCCGGAGACGTGCGAGTGCTGGCAAAACGGAATTCCGTGCTGTAATGCCAGACTCCCTCTCGGGCGAAAGCCCTGCGCCTGCAATCACAGGGCCAAAGGGCCCTGTCCAAACAGGGACCAACTTAGGCAACCGCGACACGTGAGGCGGGAGAGGAGAAGGGAGCACAGCAAAGCTGTGTTTTCGCGGTTGTTTCTGGTGGACCTGTTGGGGGAGGAGTCTTTATTTTTGGGGGGAACTAAGTGATAGATGAATAGGAGTGAATTTGGGTTTTTTTGGGGGGCGGGATAAGTGATGGGGAGTGAATGATTCTTTTGGGGAAATAAGTGATGGAGGAGTGAATGGGGGAATGGGGGAAATAGGTGATGAGGAGTGAAAGTTTTGAGGGAAATAAGTGATGAGGGGTGTGTGTGTGTGTGTGTGTGTGTGTGTGTGTGTGTGTGTGTGTGTGTGTGTGCGTGCGTGTGCGTGTGTGCGTGTGCGTGAACGGTTTGGGGAAATAAGTGATGTAGGAGTGAATGTTAGGGGGAAAATTAAGTGGTAATGTATTTATAAGGAGTGAATGCATTTTGGAAAATAAGTGTAGGAGTGAATGTTTTGGGGAAAATGAAGTGGTGATGTAAGTGAATGTATTTTAGAAAATCAGTGTAGGGGTGAATGTTTTGGGGGAAAATAAGTTGGTAATGTATGAGGAGTGAATGTATTTTGGAAAATAAGCGATGGGGGGAATCTGGCAAACTGCGTTTCTCGTTGTGGATGTCCTGCAGGTCTCTTTGTAACTCCACCTCCTCCTCCTCGTCTTCGGTTCGTTGTCTTCTGTGGAGACGCTTGGTCTTCGCTTCCTGGTTCTTCGTCGTTTCCTTCTTATATTATGGCACTGTTTCTTGTAAAGAAGAAACAATGATTTTTGTTGTTGTTGTTGTTGTTCATTTGCTTTTTTGAAGGTGGACCACGACAGATGAGTTTTGCAAGAAACGTGTCGAGATCACCAGAAAGACAGCCTTTTCAAGGATCGGAGCACTCACTTTGCTCTGGTTTCCTAGAAATTAAACCGTCAAAACGGCGATTCCTCTTTGGCGGAGATGCAAGAGAGAGTAGCCATTTTGGATGGGGTGGGTGGAGGTCACTCATTGTGGATCAAGCGTTTGCTTTTTTTTGTAGTGCAGTAAAACAACAAATTGGAGCTGTTTCCTTTGTTGTGAGCGAAACTCCTTTAGATACACTGCATAAAATTTAAAAAGATAGATACAAAGGCTTGTACTGTGGCAATTTCGTGCAAACAGTTAGGCGGTCATTAGAAAAGAGACGACACATGACTTCTCTTTGGGTGAAATAATTTTGACTTCCAGCACCTCCGCCTCCGATTTGACGGTTTGATTTCTAGGAAACCAGAGCAAAGTGAGTGTTGCGATCTCTGTAAAGGGTGTTTTCCTGGTGAACTCGACGTGTTTCTTACATAAACTCATCCGTCAGGGTTCCCCTTTAAGGCCCGGTTTTCTTAGCTAACAATGTTTCTCCCAAACTGTAAAAAAAAAAAGCATGCATATATAATAAACATTATCAACATTTCATCAGTACTTAGTTGAGCAAAGAAATGAATTAATTGGCATTATCTGGATGCTTGTGTTTTCTAGTCTTTGTATTGGGTGAAAAAGCTAAGGGGGGGGGGGGGGGGGGGGGGGGGGGGGGGGGGGGGGGGGGGGGGGGGGGGGGGGGGGGGGGGGGGGGGGGGAGAACCTCATCGATGATAGAATTAAGAATCTGACTGATGTTTGAAATGATGAAATTAAGAATCTGACTGATGTTTGAAATGTTGAAATTAAGCATGTGACTGATGCGTAGTGCAATATAATTTAGAATCTCACTGGTGTAGGTTTACTATGGGGTAATGCCTGACTCCTGCATGAAATGATCAAAGTAATATAGCATGCGATGCATGGAATGACACAATGAATAATCGCTGATGTATAGATTTTAAATGTTTTGCATAATTATGTTTTGACGACATGATGTACATACATGTAAATTAAAAGAATATCTGAACTCGATTTTAAAAATAATAAATTTTCGAAGCGACAAGAGTGCATGTATAGTGTAAATGTTTTGCATAATCATGTTGTGACGAAAATGAAGGATGTACATAAATGTCAATAAAAAGAATATCGGAACTCGAATGTTTTTTTAATACATTTTCTAAGACAAGAGGGCATGATATCATATTGTCTGTCGGTCTCTCTCTGTCTCTCTCTCTCTCTCTCTCTCTCTCTCTCTCTCTCTCTCTCTCTCTCTCTCTCTCTCTCTCTCTCTCTCTCTCTCTCTCTCTCTCTCTCTCTCTCTCTCTCTCTCTCTCTCTCTCTCTCTCTCTCTCTCTCTCTCTCTCTCTCTCTCTCTCTCTCTCTCTCTCTCTCTCTCTCTCTCTCTCTCTCTCTCTCTCTCTCTCTCTCTCTCTCTCTCTCTCTCTCTCTCTCTCTCTCTCTCTCTCTCTCTCTCTCTCTCTCTCTCACTGTCCCTCTCTCTCTCTCTCTGTGTCTTAAAGAAAGGTAGTTGAGCAAGTAGAATCATTTAAATTCCTAGGTGTGCATATTTCAAATACATTAAGCTGGGAAGTCAACATCACATCACCCTGCAAAAAAGCACAACAGACTATATTATCTTCTACGACAGCTCAAGACATTTAGGATAAGTACAGCAGTCTTGACAGAGTTCTATCGATCTGTCATCGAAAGCATACTCAGTTTTTCAATATCTGTCTGGTATGGATCAGCTTCAGCTAAAGATAAAAGGAAACTCCATCAATTAGTCAAGAAAGCCTTAAAAATCATAGGTCACAAACTGCCATCCCTAGATAACATCTATAGTGTGCGCATAAGACGCAAAGCTAAATCCATCATATCTGATAGCAAACACCCAGCCAACCATCT
The DNA here is from genome assembly GCA_017654935.2 of Phymorhynchus buccinoides. Lineage (NCBI taxonomy): Eukaryota > Metazoa > Mollusca > Gastropoda > Neogastropoda > Raphitomidae > Phymorhynchus > Phymorhynchus buccinoides. The sequence goes on along the minus strand of JAGGCT020002646.1, from coordinate 37,603 downwards.
GTTTCAATCTCTCCCTTCTGGTAAAAGGTTTTGTTCTTTTAAATGTAAATCTAACCGCATGAAGAACAGCTTTTACCCCTTAGCCATCAATACTCAGTAGGCT
>JAGGCT020002646.1:0-32500 GCA_017654935.2 Phymorhynchus buccinoides | reverse complement strand
TTCTCGAGTTGACAAATGCACAGACTCCCTCTCGGGTGGCATCAGTGGAGAGATAGTGACGAACAGAACTACTTACGAAGGCTCAAATGGGCAGATCTGCAGATAGGGACACACTGCTGAAGGCAGAGACTTTGATCACGTGAGGCAGAAGAGGAGAAGGAGTGCGTTGTTGTTGTTGTTTGTTGTGGACCCTGGAAGGGTAGAAGGATTGAGCATTTTTGTTTGGGGATGCTAACATAATTTCAGTTTTTTTCTTCATTAAGTTGGTAGGGGTCAGTGAATGTTGTGTTTTTTGTGGTGGTTCGCGATAGGTGATGGAGAAGTGAATGATGGCCGACTTAAGAAGATAAGTGATAGAAGAATTTATGTTTGGGGTTGTGATGATGGAGTGAATGTTTTCTTAAAAATAAGTGATGAGGTTGTGAATGGTTTTGGGGCAATAAGTGATGATGAGTGAATTGTTTTTAAAAAAAATAATCTGATGAAGAGGAGTGAATGTTTTTTCGGGGAAATAAGTGATGAGGTGTGTTTCTTTTGGGGGAAACTATGTGATGAGTAGTGAATGTTACTGGGGAAATAAGTGCTGAGAGGTGATATTGTATTTTGGGAAATAAGTAAGGGAGGAAACTGGCAAACTGCGTTCCTTGTGGATGTCCTGCAAATCGTTTTAACTCCTCCTCCTCCTCTCTCTCTCCGTCTTCTCTCTCTCTCTCTCTTAGTCTTTATAGCATCGGCTGGTTTACTTGCATTGTCAGTTTCCCTCTTCCTCGTTCTTCCTTAGTATATAATAAGTTGAAACATGTTCTTCTTCTTGCATGTTCTTTTCTGTTTTATTCTTAAAAATCTTTTCCTCTTGCCATTCTTCTTCTTCTTTATTCTTCTTATTCTTCTTGTTAGTCACCCTCATTATTCTTCTTTGATCTTCTTCTATTTCTTAAAGTTGTCTTCAAGACACCTAACCGAAGACGAGGAGGAAGATTTGCGTAACATTTTCAACCACAAACGCAGTGGTTGCTTCTTCTTGAAGCTTGTGTTGCCAGAGACGTGCGAGTGCTGGCAAAACGGAATCCCGTGTTGCAATGCTTCTCCCTCTCTTCTTCGAAAGCCCTTTGAAGCGCCTTCAAACCACAGGGCCAAATGGCCTGTCCAAACAGGAACCACCTTAGGCAACCGCGACACGTGAGGCGGCAGAGGAGAAGTGTGCGTTCTTGGTCGTTTCTTGTGGACCTATGGGAGGAGGATTCTATATTTGTGAGGGGAGATAAGTGATCGAGGAGGGGTAGGAGTGAAAGTTGTGTTTTTTGTGGTGGATATAGGTGATGGAGAAGTGAATGATTTTAAGAAAATAAGTGATAGAAGAATTTATGTGTTGGGGTTGTGATGATGGAGTGAATGTTTTCTTAAAAATAAGTGATGAAGAGTGAATGGTTTTGGGGCAATTGTGATGATGAGTGAATTGTTTTTAAAAATAATAATTGATTCAGAGGAGTGAATGTTTTTTCGGGGAAATAAGTGATGAGGTGTGAACGTTTTGGGGGAAATATGTGATGCTTCGTGAATGTTTGGGGGAAATAAGTGATGAGGGGTGAATGTATTTTGGGAAATTAAGTAAGGGAGGAAACTGGCAAACTGCGTTCCTTGTGGATGTCCTGCAGTTCTCGTTTTTGGTCCTTCCACATCCTTCCTCCTGTCTGGTTCGTTGTTGTCCTGTTAAGTTTAGTCTTTGTTGTTGTCTGTCGTTCTTAGTCTTACTTCGGCTGGTCTTCGTCGTTTTCCCTCTTCTCTTCTTCTTCTTCTTCTTCTTCTTCTTCTTCTTCTTCTTCTTCCTCTTCTTATTCTTCTTCTTCTTCTTCTTCTTCTTCTTCTTCTTCTTCTTCTTCTTCTTCTTCTTAACTCAGTAAGTTGTTGTTGTTGTTGTTGTTGTTGTTGTTGTTGTTGTTGTTGTTGTTGTTGTTGTTGTTTCTTCTTCTTCTTCTTCTTCTTCTTCTTCTGTGGTGCGACCAACTTCTATTTACAGAAGTAAATGTACGCACTTAGGGGTGTGACCAAAATGAGAAGGAAGAAAGAAACAGAGAGGAGAAACAAAACATGTTATGGCACTGTTTATTGTAAAGAAGAAACAATGATTTTTGCACACGACAGTCGAGGGCTGCCGGCCAGAACAGTCTATCTCAAAAGGAATAAAGAACACAGATAGACTGTTCTGTCTGTCGTGTAAGTGTGTGTGTGTGTGTGTGTGTGTGTGTGTGTGTGTGTGTGTGTGTGTGTGTGTGTGTGTGTGTGTGTGTGTGTGTGTGTGTGTGTGTGTGTGTGTGTGTGTGTGTGTGTGTGTATGTTGGTGTATGTGTGTGTCTGTGAGAGTAAGAGATAATCTGAGGGAGAGATACATGATTACATAACCTGATTTTTTTTAACCTTTTTTCTCTCATGATATTGGTTGTCCATCCATGTGCATGTTTTCGTTGTTGGTGGATTGTGTCTTGGGCAAAACCAAAACGATTTCCTTTGTATTCTGATGCATTGGCGGATTAACCCTTTCGTCGCCAGCCATATTTCATCCAAAATATACCATTAAACTTAACTGGGTAGAGAGACAAAATGTATTTGCAATATTGTGAATTCATCAGTGAAATGTATAACATTAGGCCTTTCCTTATCCCCCCAAATTAAAAAACATTTCGGATAACAGAACCTGATTTCATACCTTTTAGTGACATGGGTGTTAAACCATTGTGGTGCATAAATGCGACACTGGCGGTGAAAGGGTTAAAGAATCTCTCTCTCTCTCTCTCTCTCTCTCTCTCTCTCTCTCTCTCTCTCTCTCTCTCTCTCTCTCTCTCTCTCTCTGGTCACGTCAGTGACGGCGAGCATGGCATGGCGGTCATTGTTTTGAAGCAGAGCAAATCAAAATTCAAATCTATTTTCGTGTTCTGTCTCTGCAAGCGCAATCCTTCGAAAGAAGGTAAAGATGTGCCCCCCCCCCAACCCCCTACATTTCTCGGTTGTTTGCATGTTTCCATTTTTGCCTTTCTGGCCAAACATTAAGCTGTAGTCTATGAACCTTTTCAGCTAATTAGTCCCCGAGCCGAAGGTTGTTTCGGTCTGATCCGTCCGTGCCTCCGGCGTACCTCTGTCCGTCCGTCCGTTTTTCTCAAACACTATTCAGTCTATCATCATCAAATTTGGTATACTAGTTTGCCAAGATGCAAGCTATCCACTGATGTAATTAGTTTTGCATTAAGGTCACGGTCGCGCCAGTTACGGGGTTCAAACCCCGAAACACATAATCGCTAATATATCGCGAAGTTTTGCATGTATTTCAATGCAGTTTTTTTCCACAATATTTCTTGATGAATGGTCTATAACACAGTTGTCATGAATGTTTCTGTGCGCTCGTGTGCGCATGATCGCGCGCGCTCAAATCACGGGTCCGAACCCTAAGGCTATATATACCTAAGACTATATATCAAAAACTATTCGGTTGCGTGCTGTTTTCATGCGTTTTTATGTAGTTACGTGCTGTTTTGATGCGTTTTTATGTATGTGTACAGCCGACACATTCCGATTTCGGAGTAGCTCGGCGATGCTGCGAGGGGACTTTGCAGCCGATCGGCGTTGCACTTGTTATCTTTTTGGAATAATAATAATAAAGCTATAATAAAGGCCATTATGTAATAGGACCCATACGACGGGAAAACGCATGACTGCAATTATTCTTTGAAGAAAGATAATTAGCTGAAACGGTTAATAAAATACAGCTTAATGTTTGGTACGAAAGGCAAACACGGAAAAATGGAATTAACCGAGAAATGTAGGTGGGGGGGGCACATCTTGACCAGCAGAATGGTTGACCTGACTGGGAGAGCCGTTATTGGGCTATTGTACGGCCGAGTGAGCAGTGGAAATTGCCGACTCAACGCCCAGCAAGCAAAAAGGGAAGTTGATTTAGATAACAAGTGCGTCACTGTCGCTGACGTTGTTGTCACTGTGCTGTGGTGGTCCTTGTTGCTTTCTTCGTTGTGCAGTTTCTGGTCTAATGTTGTGGAATTGGGCAAACATGAAATGACACTGATGAAAAATGAACCGACTAGGGGAACAAACAATGTGTGTTGGAGTGTCTTGTGCCAATGCATTTCCCCCTCCCCTCTCTGCACTTGTCTGTTAAAGGTAGAATTGTTATTGAACACAAACTTAACACCCCCTGCTATAAATATCATGCTGTTCTCCTACCGCTTCGTCAGTATTACCATGTACCTGTCCGTTCGCCTGTTACGTTCAGTGTCAGACCCTTTTCCCTTCAGATCCCTAGACCTGTATAAACTTTCAACTGCTGGTCGAAGCTCTTTTGCTGTATTTTTATTTAAGGACCAACCGCATAGAACAAAACAGGGCGTTGAATGGAACGCCCTACTTCCAGAAACCATTCAGGCCGCTTCAGAAGGCTGCTGGCAAAGCACTAAAGCTTCAGACCCAAGGGTAGGCAGTGGTTGGGCTGGCATCATGCTGGGTACCGCTGAACTGTCCTTGTTTGGCCGGTTGTCTGTCTCTCTCTCTCTCTCTCTCTCTCTCTCTCTCTCTCTCTCTCTCTCTCTCTCTCTCTCTCTCTCTCTCTCTCTCTCTGTCTCTCTCTCTCTCTCTCTCTCTCTCTCTCTCTCTCTCTCTCTCTCTCTCTCTCTCTCTCTCTCTCTCTCTCTCTCTCTCTCTCTCTCTCTCTCTCTCTCTCAGTGTTCAGTGCATGGAAAATCAAAGTCAAAACACTGTGTTATCTCGTACAGAAAACGATAGGCCTACAGTTTGGTCTCATAATCACACTAAACTGTGGTCTCATATATCACGCACAGCAAGCCTTCACACATTGCAACACAATTCAAGCACAATTTAGTGTGTGCGTCCGTGTGCGCACGCTTGTGAGTGTGTGTGTGTGTGTGTGTGTGTGTGTGTGTGTGTGTGTGTGTGTGTGTGTGTGTGTGTGTGCGTGTGCGTGCGTGCGTGCGCGCGCGTGTGTGTGTGTGTGTGTGTGTGTGTGTGTGTGTGTGTGTGTGTGTGTGTGTGTGTGTCTGTCTGTCTGTCTGTGTCTGTCTGTCTCTATGTGTGCCTGTGTGTGTTCAAATGCGCAACATGTTTTAACTTCAAATAAGAGAAGTTAAGGGTTCCTGAAATGTTGACACTCATTTACTTGATGCTTTTTTTTAAATTCAAGATTTTAGGATTCAAGATTCAATGCTGAAATAAGCCTTGATCAACTGATGCTGGTTTGCTTGCATATAGACTATTACTTTCTCACATAGATTAAATAAACAGCACAAAAAATGTAATTGTGCAAGCCATAAAAACAGTCCCAAAAAGACAGACAAAAGGACTGTGGATCCAAGTGCTAATCCACATTCTTGGTTATACAATGCAACAACAAAAAACAGAACACAATTTTTTTAAAATAAGTAAGCATCATCATGGGCATGATTGCTGCAGTAAGAACAAAACACAAATCATACAACCTTATTTGCTAAATGTGAAGAAACGAAGATGACTGCTGGGTTCAATAATATTATCACAACAAATTAAAACAAAGTCGAAATTAAAACCCAGAAGAAACGGTTTAATGATAAAAAAACACAGAGCAAAACAAAACACGACGTTTCGGGTTCAACCCGTTGTCCAGTGCTAAAAATAGATATGACATAGTGACACACATGACGTAAAGACGTAAACAACTTGTGATGCAATAATAAAATTGACGGTGGACAGTGACATCACTTAAGTAAAAATGATGACAAATAAACTTACGGCGATTAATATAAAATAAAGATCTACCAGATTGGATTGGCCAAAACAAACAATATTGTAGAAAAGTTCATTCTCTCTCTCTCTCTCTCTCTCTCTCTCTCTCTCTCTCTCTCTCTCTCTCTCTCTCTCTCTCTCTCTCTCTCTCTCTCTCTCCGATTATTTCATTTCCCACTATCTATCCCATTCTCTATTTCTTGTACACCCTCTTACTCTATGCATAAGGATAACCTTATGTGCACATTCATCAGTGAGTTATCAAACTATAAAAGAACAAAGGAAAACAATAATTATATTATGAATATTTAGAGTCAACTTCAATACACTTGACACTACACGATCGATATGAAATACGATATACAATACACCCCCACCCCCATCCGCACTTCTACCACAAACACACACACACACACACACACACACACACACACACACACACACACACACACACACACACACACACACACACACACACACACACACACACACACGTCAGGGTCAGCTCCAAAACTGTTTTAAGAGCGGATATTCATCCCGCTGGGGCAGAATGTGCCCAGCTTGTGCGCAAAGTACATTTCTGTAAATTTTCTTTGGGCTCGCCCTGTGCCGTTCTGCCAGATGACACACATGGTGAGGTGGTCGATACAGTGCCCTGGCCTCTGGAAGTGTTCCCCGACCTGAGTGCTGTAACCAAGCCTGGCAGCACGGAGGTGTTCCTCACCACGCTCTGCAAGAGTCCGGTACGTCTCACCCACATACAACATCATGGGCGAGGTGCTGCTGCACAGTGCGCAAATGACGACATAGATGACGTCGCTGGACTGGCAATTGAAATGCCGCCGCACCTCCACTGTGCCTTTTGGGCCCTTGATGATGTTGGTAGCGTTGACGTGCCGGCAAATCTTGCACTTTCTTTGTTGGCAAGGGTGCGTTCCAGGGGTCGGATGTGGGACATCTGGAGGGAGACGTGAACGCACAAGGTGGTCCCTGAGATTTGTATCTCTCTTGTATGCTACAAGAGGTGGCTCAGGAAATGCTTCTTGAAGAAGCAGGTCATTTTGAATGATGGTGAAGTTTTTGAGTAGAATGTTCTTCACTTTGATGTTGTGAGGATGGTATGTAATGCACAGCACGGGTCAGCTCTCCGCAGCTGATTGCCTCTCAGTGGGACGAAGGGTAGCTGTTCTGGGGGTGTCGCTAGCTCTCTGCAGTGCTGCTTCAATGGTGTTGTCAGGGTACCCTTGTGTCTGAAAGAAACGTTTCATCTCCGTGGCCTCAGACTTGAAGTTCTCGTCTGAACTGCAGAGACGACGAAGCCTGAGAAACTGGGAGTAGGGGATGCTGGTTTTTGTGGAAGGGGGGTGACTGGAAGAGAAGTTGAGATAGGAGTGAGCGTCAGTTGGCTTGTAGTGGACTGATGTGTGGAGCTTGTTTGAGTCAAGGTGAATGGAGACCTTGATGTCAAGGACAGGGACAGACGAAGTTGAAATTTCATGGGTGAATTTGATGGATGGGTGGAAAGATGAGGCGAAGTCAATGAACTCCATCAACTCTGGCAGAGAGCAGGTGGCAACACCAAAGCAGTCATCGATGAATCTCTTGAAGAGCTCTGGCACTGTGCCTGAAAAGGCCTGGAATATCTGCTCTTCAATGTGACCTACAAAGAGGCACGCGTATGATGGTCCCATTTTTGTGCCCATTGCCACACCTTTTGTCTGCTTGTAGTGCCTGTCCCCAACACTAAATGAGTTCATGTTAAGAACAAGTTCGGCCAGGCGAAGCACAACCACGGGGTCAACATCAATGCTGCTCTTCGGCAAGAAATGCTTGATGGCGATGAGCCCATCGTTGTTGGGGATGTTGGTGTACAGGCCTGTGACGTCCATGGTGAAGACACGCCTGTCAGTGGTCACAGTGTTGTCAGGGAAAGAGAATTGGTCAAAGATCCGCAAAGCATCACTGCTGTCCTTGACATAAGTTGGTAGCTCAGCGACAAGAGGCTGCAGAATGGTATCCACAAACTCAGAAATGTGTGTGTACTTATTTGCTAAGTCAACATGTGTATATTCCGCTGGCAGTTCAAGATGGCTACTCTCACTTTTCGTCACTTTGACAAAACTCTTCCTCACTACCTCTCTTCTTCTCTCTGCACCTACCAAAGCTCTCGTACTCTTCGTTCTTCTTCCCAGAAACTTCTTAAAGTTCCTAAGCGGTCCTTGAAATCTTCGGGTGAGAGGGCGTTTAGTTTTGTTGCACCAAACGTTTGGAATTCTCTCCCTGACCATACCCGTAACCAGTCCACTCTTCCTTCCTTCAAGTCCCAACTAAAGACCCACTTCTTCAGGAAAGCTTTCTCTCTGCAAAGTCTATGATCCTTTCCCCACTCTTGTTTTCCAGCTCATTGAAGACGTTGAGTATGAGGTTAACGCGTGCGCGCGTGTGTGTATGGGGTGGGGGTGGGGAGTAGGGGGGCAGGGGTGGGGATGGGTGGGGGGGGGGGAGTGGGGGGATGGTTGGGGTGGTGGTGTTGAAGGGACGTGGGTGTTGGTGTGTTGTGTTATGATTATATGCAATGCATTCTCTAATATGTATTCATTTTGATAGAGATGTATGGTGAGGATGCGTGGGCCAGTTTGTTAGAAATGTTTGTACGAATGGTGAGTGAAAAGCGCATTGAGTTGCTTTGCAAGATTATGCGCTATATAAGCATTATTAATTATTTTATTTATTATTTATATTTTCTTCTCCCTTCTTATTCCACTTTTCAATAGTGATAAAAATAGAACTTATTTTCACACACACACACCAGAGAACAGGCACACTGGCCTTTAGCTTCCTAGTGGTGTGTGTGTGTGTGTGTGTGTGTGTGTGTGTGTGTGTGTGTGTGTGTGTGTGTGTGTGTGTGTGTGTGTGTGTGTGTGTGTGTGTGTGTGTGTGTGTGTGTGTGTGTGTGTGTGTGTGTGTGTGTGTGTGTGTGTGTGTGTGTGTGTGTGTGCGTATATATGTATGTATGTGTGTGTGTGTGTGTGTGTGTGTGTGCGTGTGTGTGCGTGCGTGTGCGTGTGTGTGTGTGTGTGTGTGTGTGTGTGTGTGTGTGTGTGTGTGTGTGTGTGTGTGTGTGTGTGTGTGTGTGTGTGTGTGTGTGTGTGTGTGTGTGTGTGTGTGTGTGTGCATGTACTAGCTTAGTGCAGTATTATGTAGGAATAGCTACTTAATGCTGGCTGTGCATGCACAATCAAAATATTGTAATGGTTTATAATAGCAGGCATGCAAAAAATACCCACTAAGTGGCAAAGTACAAAGAAATTCACAAATACATAACTTACATTATGTTGATAAGGATGATTGCAGTAATAGTACAAATCAGCAATTGAAAAAAACAGTGGGTATTTAATCTCTAGGGGGAAAATAGAACTCAGGCTATTTTCCCTCCCTTCGCACTAAAAATATAGATTTCAATAAGTATGCCAATGAGTCTGTGTGTGTGTGTGTTGATTGATTGATTGATTTAATTTAAAGTCTGTTCACACAATGGTGATATTAGACTGGGGGGGGGGGGGGGAAAAAATATAAAAAAGTGTGTGTGCGTGTGCGCGCGCGCGTGTGTGTATGTGAATATGAGTGCGTGTGCAACAAATCCCTAACAAATTAATAACAACAAATAAATTTAAAAAAAGTGAAAAAGAAAACAAAATAAAAGTTAATTAACTCATGAACTAAAGTAAGTGTGTGTGTGTGTGTGTGTGTGTGTGTGTGTGTGTGTGTGTGTGTGTGTGTGTGTGTGTGTGTGTGTGTGTGTGTTTATCTCTCAATCTCATTGGGTGCAACTTTTCCTGGTATACAAGGATTTCCTGTTTTTGAATTTTACCAGAAAAGGAAGTTCCTTTTTTTAAATTTGTCAAACAAGATCTTTGTGTGTCTACTGTATTTTTCAAACACTTTAAAATAAGCATTTGTATAAATTGTGGAAAAAGCAGACTAAAATACCTTCATAAATCATTTGTCTTTCTCTGTCTCTGACTTTGTTTCTGTCTCTGTTCCTCTGTTTCCCCTGTCTGTGTAGCAAAGTGTGTTTGTGTACTGTATACAACAAATCACATATGTGTTTATATCGGGGGTAATTGTGTGTTTGGTTCTGTTTGTGTGCTGTATACAACAAGTCATATATGTGTTTATATCGGGGGTAATTGTGTGTGTGGTTCTGTTTGTGTGCTGTATACAACAAGTCATATATGTGTTTATATCGGGGGTAATTGTGTGTGTGGTTCTGTTTGTGTGCTGTATACAACAAATCATATATGTGTTTATATCGGGGGTAACTGTGTGTTTGGTTCTGTTTGTGTGCTGTATACAACAAGTCATATATGTGTTTATATCGGGGGTAATTGTGTGTGTGGTTCTGTTTGTGTGCTGTATACAACAAGTCATATATGTGTTTATATCGGGGGTAATTGTGTGTGTAGTTCTGTTTGTGTGCTGTATACAACAAGTCATATATGTGTTTATATCGGGGGTAATTGTGTGTTTGGTTCTGTTTGTGTTTGTATACAACAAATCATATATGTGTTTATATCGGGGGTAATTGTGTGTGTGGTTCTGTTTGTGTGCTGTATACAACAAATCATATATGTGTTTATATCGGGGGTAATTGTGTGTGTGGTTCTGTTTGTGTGCTGTATACAACAAATATCGGGGGTAATTGTGTGTGTAGTTCTGTTTGTGTGCTGTATACAACAAATCATATATGTGTTTATATCGGGGGTAATTGTGTGTGTGGTTCTGTTTGTGTGCTGTATACAACAAGTCATATATGTGTTTATATCGGGGGTAATTGTGGTTCTGTTTGTGTGCTGTATACAACAAATCATATATGTGTTTATATCGGGGGTAACTGTGTGTTTGGTTCTGTTTGTGTGCTGTATACAACAAGTCATATATGTGTTTATATCGGGGGTAACTGTGTGTGTGGTTCTGTTTGTGTGCAAGTACTAGTTTTAAGGACAGATGAATGCGCATTTTGTGCACGTTCAAAAATTAATGTGCAAGCGCTTGCACACGCTCATAAACACATATAAGTTTATGGACAGATGCATGCACACACACACACATTCACATCCACACACGTGTGTGCATGCACATGCACACACACATTGTCTGAATCACTTTTAGCGGCAGGACATAAAATCAAAGAACACACACATATATTCACACACACAGTTGTGGATTTTGAAAACGTTTTCAACAAAGTCTCCCACGCACTCCTCATCCACAACATTTACCACTATGGCACAGCGGCCCTGTCAACACATGGATTAATAACTTCCTGACAAGCGGACAGCAGAAAGTAGTGGTAGAAGGAGTAGCATTATAAGCAATTTCTGTCGAATCAGGAGTTCCCCAAAGTTCTGTGCTCGGGCAACCCCTGCAACTTTTTATTATGCAAACACACACATGATAAAGACACAAGTGCACATGCTCTCCCACACACATTGATTAGTTGCATACAGTACACACACACTTTGCTACATATAGACAGACTTATGTAAGGTTAGGTTAGGTACATTATAGTCACAGAGGCGTCTCTGTGAAATTCGGGTTGCTCCTGTCTGGAGAGCGCGTCGCAGCCAGAGACGCGCTGACATTTTTTTCCCCTTACATGCGATTTTAGTGTGACTGATGAGGAAGGAAGGGAGGGGGGTAAATTTTGACCAAATGACAACTTTTTCGTTGCTACTAGGTTTAACATGTGCTAAGTGCATGAGCACACGGGACCTCAGTTTAATACGAAAGACTTCACATTCAGACCGCAAGGCCTAGTGCAAAGTGACAGGAAAAATCCCCTGTACCCAGGTTCGAACTCTGGTTTACTTGACAGGAAGTGAACACGCTACCACTGTGCCACTCTACAGATAGACATGGATGATGCAGAAACAGAGACAGAAATGGAGAGATAGGTACAAAGTCAGAGACAGCAGACAGTGACAGAGATTGAGAGATAAAAACAGACACACACACACACACACACAGAGCGGGCGTTCAGGTGTTTTCCTTGTGTCACACACACCACACATAAACACACACACACACACCACATACACACATTGACAGCAGACTAATTCGCATACTGATTTAAATCTATTTCTAGCGCAGACAGCATTAGATGACTGGAAGTTCGGGAAAATAGCCTGATTTTTATTTTCCCACTAGAGGGCAAATGGCCACTGTCAATGGAAAAAAAGCAGCATCAAATTACATATAACAGGGGACATTTTTTGTGTGGCAAAGAATCAAGTGATCAAAACTCACTCACACACATAGAGTCATGTTTACTGTATTCACTCGTTTCCTAGAAGTCTGCCTTGTTGCTTTTTTGCTTTAAAAAAAAAAAATCATATATTTTCACAACAGGGTGGTTTGTGTATAAAGTTTGTCACAACAGGCTTTTGTTTTTACTAAATTCAGTAATTCGAGCGACCCGACAGTCAAACAGATGATGGCGGTTGTCTACTGCAAGAAAAACTGTTTTGCTACGCGAACGTTTCCGGCCAACATGGACAAACGTGTCACGTGACGCATTGACCCCTCTCATTTGCATGTGATCCCAAAGCCCTTATTATTTGGAATAATTTATTCGAAAAAAAGGCAGGAGAATCAGGTTCTGTGACAAATACCGCAGCGTACTGCAGTACATAGAGGGGGGTGCTATTAGATAATGGCCATTATCCTGACTGCAATTAATTATTGAACAAAAATAACTAGCTGAAAAGGTTCATGAAATACAGCTTAATGTTTGGTAAAAAAGGCAAAAACGGAAAAATGGAATTAACTGAGAAACGTAGGGGGGGGGGGGGCACATCTTGACCTTTACCCAAAAGTCAAAGAGAGTGGCAGATTAGAGGAAGTTACAAGCACATAACTCCCAGAAGGTGTGCGAGAGAGAGAAATACCTCCTCGCGCCACAGGCCACGACTGTCGTGGCTTTTCATTCGTCGACACAGTAGCAGAAACTCCGCCCCTTTTCAAACAAACAGCCAACGATCAGTACGCGACGCAGATGACAGTTGCTGTGAAACGTAGTCTCTCCCCTCCACCGAACTATATGCAGCAGCCGGTTGTATCAAAGATATTATAAAAGGGTAAGATAAATTACTTAAAAGCTCGGCGAACCGGGCTGATATAGTTATCGTTAGTGCGGACGTGTACACGATTCACAGTGGAGGCTATCCAAAAACTCAGACTGGAACCTGAACGGAGAATCCAACTGGCCTATCGATGTGTAAAATGTGTCACGTTTGAAAGGGACATAACCAGTGTTTCTGTCCTCACTACTCATATAGGGAAAAGAGACCGGATGTTTATTTTCCCCTGTACAGTCTTTGATTGTATTGCTCTAACGTTAGCGGCGGCTCCATTGTAACAACAGTTATAGAACTGATTACAGTTACGTTGGTTGCATTGCTCCCGATTTGATTCAGTTTATTGATCCACAGCACATAGGGTGTAAAATAATTTAAACCTACCCCTTATTCACAACTTTCCTGGGACGCTAAAAGGGGGCAGCCATTAGTGATACTAAAAATTGGATTACGTAGTCCACTTCTGTTTCTGATAAATTAAGTGAACAGAATGTTGGCCGTGTGTATGTGTGTGTGTGTGTGTGTGTGTGTGTGTGCGTGTGCGTGCGTGTGTGTGTGTGTGTGTGTGTGTGTGTGTGTGTGTGTGTGTGTGTTAGTGTTATTTAAATTATTTCCGATGACAGACAAAAAAGTGTTTATGGGTGTGAGTGTGTGCATGTATGTGTGTGTGTGTGTGTGTGTGTGTGTGTGTGTGTGAGAGAGAGAGAGAGAGAGAGAGAGAGAGAGAGAGAGAGAGAGAGAGAGAGAGAGAGAGAGAGAGAGAGAGAGAGAGAGAGAGAATACGAATACGAATGTTTACGAATACGAATGTTTTATTGAGGGTAAAAAGGATAAGCTACAATAGCTTCTTTACACCTGGCCCTCTCACTCACACACTCACACCATGCATCAGGCAATGCAAAATTGACATAAAAACAATCAAGTCAAGAAAATGAAACAAAAATTGGCACATGAAATAAATGTCAGAGAATCAAATTGGAACATTAAACAGATATACAGAGAGACATACAAAATTTACAAGAATCTTGGCATAAGTTGATAATTGCAGTAAAACTCATTAACATAACTGGTGGGGGTCACCAGATTTAGATAGTGATATCACCTTCGCGTCTTTAAATAATTGGGGATAACAGCCTTTCTCAATGCAAAGGTTATATATATAGGTAAGACAGTCCGTGATAATAGGCGCAGATAACTTTAAGATATAATTATCAATATGATCTAAGCCGCAACATTTAGAATGCTTGAGTTGAAGTAATTCTTGGTACACCTCATGTACAGCCATATACTGAAAACTGAGTTTAGGGCCTAGTTTTTTGGAGTCACAGTACTCCTTCAGTAGCAAAAGATCGTTAGAACTAGTTCGGTCAGCTACTATAGTTTTATCAGCTATGGTACAGAAATGATTGTTGAGTTCTTCTACAGAGAGATCGTTAGCCAAGGGCGCGCTATGAGTTGAAGATTTACAGGGTAATTGGTTAATTGCTTTCCAGATAGATTTGGAGTCTTTTTTAGATTGTGTAAGATCACCAAAATACTTTTTCTTTGCAACTCGCTTCATATTTGTTATTTTGTTTCGCTGCTTTTTAAAAGCCTCGTCCTTACCAGTTGTTTGTACTAAATTTTCACGAGTCTTTATTTCCGCATTTATATTATCGTTTAACCATGGGGGTTTACCTTCAGGCTTGACACGTTTGGTTATAAAAGGGGCATGTTTATGATATATTTGGATGAAGGTATTATACCATTTTTCAAGGGCTTTATTGGGGTCAGTGTACTGAAACACTGTGGAAAAGTCGGTCGTACATAGATCGTATAAGAAATGCTCAGGGTTAAAGGATTTGTAGCTACGAAATGATACACACCTATGAGAGCATTTAGGGATTTTGACGCCTTTTTTTGACCATGTTAAACATATAGGGAAGTGATCGCTTAATCCGAAGACAGGAACAGAAGTTTCCACAATGTGCTTTGGATTAGTGACGTATATATGATCAATGAGTGTTTGAGTCTGTAGTGTTATTCTGGTGGGATTATTAAGAAGTTGTGATAAATTGTAAGATTCATAGATATGTTTCCAGTTATCATGGGGTTTGAGTAAATCAAAGTTTAAATCACCAAGCAATATGATATCAGTATAGGATAAGGAAACATTGTCCATCATAGATGAAAAACGATTAAACCACTCCACTCGTTCATCAATAATTGGTGTGTGACCCTTTATGCGAATGTCAATCCAGATACCTTCTATGTTGTACCTATCGAAGTCATGCACTTGTCTATAGTTCACTGATTTGTGGATGTATGCCACCATGCCTGTGTGTAGCTTACTTGAAGCATCTTTTCTAATAACATTATACCCAGGCACAGAAATTAGATTGTCAGACACAACATCAGATAACCTAGACTCGGCAAAAGCGAAACAATGAAAACAAGTATTAGAGTTTGACAAGATAGAAGGCACATCAGACATTTTATTTAACAGATGGCATGCATTTAAATAACCGATTTTAAAACCCGGTTTCGATAACCATTTTGGATTGTTGGTTACATTAGCCATGGTAACACAAGTACCTAAAAACAACAATCACCAACAAAAGATAAAACAACAATCACTAACAAAAGATAAGACCAACAATATGAAGGAAAAAGCCAATAATAATATTTTTAACAAATCTATTAAAAAATCAGTAATTTGTGTGGATGAATTAAACTTAAGGAGAAAACAGTGAACACCTTAAAACAAAAACAAACGTGTTCAAATTAATCAACGTTGGGAAACTTAAGCGAGGTAATAATAAAAGGTAGAGCTAGAAAGGTAATTAAACAATAAAATTGTAAAATAAAAATAAATCAAGCCAATAAAGCGTCCACTATTTGTTCCACAAAATAAGGAAAACACAATACAGTCAAGACGCTAGTAAGCTGCACAAGGGAGACAATAACAGATCAGGTCAGGCAGCACAGTGTTTCTGTTATTGTAGCACAAAGCCTGCACGCCAAGTAAGAGCAGAATCAGTTCAAATGAGGTAGAAAACTCAGAAAGGCAGGCAAGCGCAGGAGAAATAGTGGTTAACAGTCAAGATCCAAACACACTGTTTTGATATCAACGACGAATCGAGAGCACTGTAAATATACAGTTCAGCACAGTTTTTAGGGCAGGCAAAATCAGTAGTGTCCAACACGTATAACCAGGCCCTACCAGCAGATTTGAGTGACCTTCACAGTCAATGCTTAGCACGCAGCTGGGGAACACAACACTGCAAATACACAACAGATTTCACTGACGAGAAGTTGAGATTTGCACAAAAGTCATATAATGGACCTCAGGCGCAGGCAGTTTAGAATGTCACCATTCGCTTATGATTAGTCCAAAGGTGAGTCGAACTAGTATCCACACAGTTCTGTAGCACGCAATACGAATACATGTCTTGACACGCATATTGTCCAGGGATAACCACGTTTGAATCGAATACAGGGCATGCGAACTCATATACTAATACACACACACACGCACACACGCACGCACACACGCACACACGCACACACACACACACACACACACACACACACACACACACACACACACACACATATGCACACGTACGTACGCACGCACGCAAACACACACCAAAAGCATATAAAATGGAACAGGGATATTTTCCGATTTTCAGCCACAAATCAAATGTAATCAATGACATGTGGCCAAAATGTTAATATGAAACTCAAATGACAACAAATGTTATCATTAAAACAAGCATGTAGTAAGACGAAACATTTTTCATTGAAGCAAATGTGTGTCACAAGGACGAACTTATGACATTAGAGCAAACACACACCGATAATGCAGACAATTATTAATAAACAAGCATATATCATTTATGCAACATATCATTTAAGAAAGCATTTATCAGTAAGAAAACATATGTCAATTATGCAAAACTTACATGAATAGAGCAAACATATATTATGAAGGCAACATATATCAATAAGGAAACCATAGGGTATTAAGCATACACACCATATGATCCTAAACAAGATGTATGACAGGAAAGCAAAATAAACGTTTACGCAAACATGTTTCAAAGATTAAAGGAATTAAAAATACAAATTAAAAAAAAAAAAAATCTTATTGGGAGCGTCAATAAACATAATATATGACATTTTATCAAGGATTAAATGAAGAAAACATAATTATAAGAAACACCCCCACAAACACGCACACAGACACCCACCCACACACACACTCTCTCTCACCCACACACGCATTCACACACACACACACACACACACACACACACACACACACACACACACACACACACACACACACACACACACACACACACACACACACACACACACACATACACACATACACACACACACACACACACACATACATACACACACACGCGCGCGCGCGCGCGCGCGCGCACACGCACACGCACATAGTCGATGGCTTGGAGTCAAAACGGACTATCTTTAGATAGTCCATTGACATATTATTGAACTTATTATGAAAACTAATAACTTGTTTAAAAAAAAAGACTGCTGAAATATAAAAAGCGAAACCCCCTTTTTATATTTCTGCAGTCATTGTTTGATACAAGTTATTAGTTTTCGTAATAAATCCAATAATACGTCAATGGACTATCTAAAGATAGTCCGTTTTGACTCCAAGCCATCGAGTATATTCACACACACACACACACACACACACACACACACACACACACACACACACACACACACACACACGCGCGCGCGCGCGCGCACGCACACACACACACACACACACACACACACACACACACACACACACACGCGCGCGCGCGGATCAAGTTGACAGAACTGTTACATTGTAGTGATGCCACAAGCAGTCTGCAACAAACGCACAGCTTGTTCAATGGCCCTCATGCGGTTAGAGGGGGTGGCATTGGGGGTGGTGGAACATGGGGGTGGAAGGATGGAAAGGCATTGGAGTAAGTGGGGGTTGTGGTGGTGGGGGCATAGTAGACCTGGGGTGTGGGTGTGGAAGACACCCGTTGGTTCGGTTGGCTTGTGGAACCTTCTTGATAGTAATAGGAGTAATTAGCGGGGGTAGAGGTGGGGGTAGAGCCCTGCTGGCCTGGATAGAAAGAAACAAGCTGGTTTGATTGAGAGGCTGAGCGTTCAGCCGCGAACCACTGGTTAGAAGGTGGGGGTTGGCCTAGATATTTGATGTTACGGACTACCTTGAGTAAACCCTTATGACTGATAACGAGGTGGGAGGCATACATTTCTTTCTTGGGTTTACCACTCTGGGCAGTGAATGAGTCAGTGTGATTTATGTACACAAACTGAAGCTCTGCACACACAACTGCCAGATTCTGGTTGGATTGTCGGATTGATGGGCTCATCAGGTGTTTTCCGAACGCTGGTATGATAGAAGACATCACAATGGTGGCAGAGGGGAAAATGGTCCGGCACTTAGAAAGAAAGAGAGAGAGAGAGAGAGAGAGAGAGAGAGAGAGAGAGAGAGAGAGAGAGAGAGAGAGAGAGAGAGAGAGAGAGAGAGAGAGAGAGTGTGTGAATGAGAGTGCCTATGCATGTATATGTACGGGCATTATGAATGGATCAAATTTAATAGATAAGCCTACAGTATATGAAGTAATTAACAACTAGAAACATTTTTTAAGGCAAAAATTGAGCCATTGTCTTATTTTTCATCCTTATAAAGGTACATGCTTGGGGCAGAGTGGAGGTTTCCAGGAAACCAGGACCCCCCACCTCCCGATCCGGTCCTGTAGACTGTTACGCAGGGATTATTCTTAGCACCGGTCATCAGTCAATGACTGATAACATTTTGAAATGACCTATTGTTTTTGGAGGCAAGAGGTTATATGACTTATTATGTTTACTTCGTATCTGTTAGCAACTTTAAGGATTTTGCTGTGCGCTGCAACTTATTCCATAGTGATTATATTGACTTAGGTGAAACAAAAGAGTGTAAAAATAATTGCCCTAGTATTACTTTACATCGCATAGTACTGTACTAGCTTTTCTCATGCAAAAAAAGAAAGAAATATATATAAATGTTGGTAAAGGTAAAGATGTGCCACCCCCCTGCATTTCTCGGTTAATTGTATTTTTCCGTTTTTGCCTTTCTTACCATACATAAAGCTGTATTTTAGGAACATTTTTAGCTAATAACCTTTTTGGAATACTAACCCTATCCGTAACCCTAGCCCTAGACCTACGATTCGATCACGTGGTCTCGAAGAACAAATTTCCTGCTTCCAGACCACAAATTTCCCGCTTCCAGACCACATGATCGAATCGTATCTTGCAGTCGCATAATTTTGGTTGACGTGTATCTGGCCCTTTAGAGAAAAGGTGTTTGAGATTTGACTGCTTTATTTGTGTTGCGGTGCTATCCGTCTCCTCAATCCGATGTTCGTTGGTTTGTTTGCGGTACGGAATGTCTTTGGTAGGCGTTTTGTTTTTAGCTGGGGTGGTAGCTGTTGGTGTTGTTTCGGTGGTGGTGGTGTTTGTGTCATTGTTTGGTTTTGGAGTTTTCCGTTTGGAGATCAGTGGGCTATATTCACAATTGTGCCCCCAAGAACGATAATTTGTAACAGAAAAGAACATAGCCGACTGCTTTTTGAGTCAACAGATTATCGTTCTTGGGGGCATAATTGTGAATATAGCCGATCAGTGGTGGGTTTGTTTGTTTTGGGGAGGTTGTGGGTGGATTCCAGCCGCCAATCTGTGGTGGGGGAGAGGGTGGGATCTGCGCTTTGTTTCCCTTTTCTTGTTCTAGGCCCAATTTGGCCATACGTATTGCCTCAGAATATGGAATGAAAACTTCGGCTCTGATTTGAGAAGTTGGTACTGTGGGCAGCCATTGTAGGCTGCCGAATGTGGGCCCCCGCAGTTGACGCACCTGGGCACTGGGGTCATGCAGTCTTTGGCTGCGTGACCGGGCCCGGCGCACTTGGTGCGGGTGTCTTTTTGTGCGCGGCAATGGCTGGTGTTGTGGCCAAACCGCGCACATTTCCTGCACCGCCTGACAGGGGCCACAAATGGATGTACTACGTATTGAGTTGCATAGATTTTGTGTCATTGTCGGAAGGATTGGATTTTCAAAGACGATTTTTGTTCTGCCTTGGACTTTGGTCCCATCGCGGTTGTTTAGTCTGAGTACGTGCTTCGCGTCTCCAATGTACGGGAGAATGTCCCGTACGTCTTCTCCGAGGGGTATGGGCTTAATGACACCCTCGGTAGTGGCCGTCGGCATGAAGCAACGTATGGGTATGTCTGAGATTTCTTTCGTTCGTGAGAGGCGAGTCTGCTGGTCTGCAGACTGGTACCCGACCAGTCAGCGGCCATTCGCCATGGGTCTTTGGCTAACGATGTTACCGATGGTGTTTTTGAACATTTTCATTTGAGATACCGGACCTATGCCATTCATGGTGGCTGGTCCGGTACTAAGATCTTCCACTATCACGGGATGCCGAACGAATGTGGGTGGTGGCAGGATATGGTTTGGGTTACGTCCCTTGTTGTTTTGGCGTGCACGCGCGTTGTTTGTGGGACGGTCCGCCGGGGGGCGACCGAGAGTACCCAGCAGGGGTCGGCCCCCAAATACTATTATTGTGGCGGTACCATAGCCAATCGGGTAAATTAGATACTATAATTAAAAAAATCGGGACTTTACTGCTTTCGTACTGCCTCCGGGCATTGCCTCCAGTATTGTTCCCACCATATTTGTATTTACAAATGTCCCATATGTGTCTGATTCAGACCAAGAGGACGTAAAACTCCATTTTCGTCGTCGTAGCCGATCAGGTTTATCCGAGGCGTGGTTGCCGCTGCACATATCTATATTGTTAAAAACTCGGGACTTTACTGGTGTTGCACTGCCTCTGGGCATTGCCTCCAGTATTGTTCCCACCATCTTTGTATTTACAAATGTCCCATATGTGTCTATGACCGAGAGGACGTAAAACACCATTTTTTGGAGGCGGTCAAGAGACCGCCTCCCTATTAGCGTCGGGCAGGGCATC
This sequence comes from Phymorhynchus buccinoides, assembly GCA_017654935.2. Classification (NCBI taxonomy): domain Eukaryota; kingdom Metazoa; phylum Mollusca; class Gastropoda; order Neogastropoda; family Raphitomidae; genus Phymorhynchus; species Phymorhynchus buccinoides. Next base: position 11,532 of record JAGGCT020002646.1, on the reverse strand, counting down.
ACATGACCTTTTACTGTGGATGATCACGTGATCTTTTGGCCAGTTCTATAGTATGTGGAGGAGCACGTGACCTGCTGGGCGCATCAGAGTTGTCTTCCCTTTGTCATTGAAGTTGTCTGCCCTTTTTAATTGAGCGTGCGACTCTACATGTAATGTAGGTCCGTGGGTGCGACGCGCTGCTGGTGGATCATTGAGAACTTCATGAATATGCATCAGCCTAACAGACTGGTGACCAGAACATGTTAGCCTACAGAGTTAGGCTGTGACTGGATCTCTTTCTCTCTCTCTCTCTCTCTCTCTCTCTCTCTCTCTCTCTCTCTCTCTCTCTCTCTCTCTCTCTCTCTCTCTCACACACACACACAAAGGATATCGTAACTTTCCGTTGTTTTGTCGTTATTAATATAGAAGTACTTTCAGTACCAATGCACTTCCTTGGCAGAAGAGCTATGTAACCTATTGCCAATAAAATGTTTGCGTTTGTCTCTCTCTCTCTCTCTCTCTCTCAGTTGACGCACCTCTCTCTCTCTCTCTCTCTCTCTCTCTCTCTCTCTCTCTCTCTCTCTCTCTCTCTCTCTGTCTCTCTCTCTCTCTCTCTCTCTCTCTCTATCTATGCTGGGTGGGGGGGGGGGGGGGGGGGGGGGGGGGTTCTCTGCCTTGCACGGCTTCCAATTTTGTTTCCACATACTATCTCTTTTTGTCTCTGTCTTTCGCCCTGTCTTTACCTGCCTCTCTCCTGTTCTCTGTCTGATTGTCTGTCTCTCTCTCTCTCTCTCTCTCTCTCTCTCTCTCTCTCTCGTCTCTCTCTCTCTCTCTCTCTCTCTCTCTCTCAGAAATTTGAAATGTTCTCCATCTATCTCTCAGGTTCTTTTGTTTCATTGTCACAGAAACAAAACTATTTATTTCTCCTCCCCCCCCCCCTACCCACCCTGGGTGTGTGCCTGTGTAATGTTAGCCTACTGTGCTGTGATGTTGTGCCATGCTTTTTCCATGCCTAAGTCTTTTTATAGCTTACAAAAATGCGTGCGTGTCCGCGTAAACAGCGTTGCATCGATCACTGGAGTTCGTGTTGTCTGCTTAAACTTGCATACACCACACTGCTAAAAAACATTTGTATGATGTATAGCATACGAGTAGCATGCCAAAGATTTGTAGAATTTTGAAAGCCAAACGATTTTACATTAACCCTTTCGCCGCCAGCCATTTTTTAGCAAAACAATACCATTAATTTAAACTTAACTGAGAAGAGAAACAAAATCTGCAATATTGGAAATTCCTCTGTGACATATTTGAAATTAGGCCTATCCTTACCTCACCAAATAAAGAAAATAGGGTCTTTGGATAACAGGCTCTGGTTTGATGCCTTTCAGTGACATGGGTGTTAAACCACTGTGGTGCAAAAATGCGACATTGGCGGTGAAAGGGTTAATGTTGTGTATTACGCTTCTGCAAAGAGCATTGTGAAGAAAACAAATTTTGTGTTGTCTTATAGTAAAAACCAGGCGTGAATTGTATGATGATAAAACACTTCACAGGGCTTCATCCTCATTTTGGCTTCTTTTTTTTAAAGTGTACAACCACCATTACGAAACCTTTGCAAAATCACAGAAGTGCATTGCTAAACTTTTGCAAAACAACAGCAATTGCATTGTCAAATAATAACAACTGCATTCATCATAAAAATGACCCAAAAAAATAAAAGGACTGCACACATAACATTTTTCGTCCTCGCCTTTTAGGCGGCAAAAACCTATACAGGGCCTCAAATGACAACGTTAAAGGGGCACCCTGACGGATGAGTTATTGTAAGAAAGACGCTGAGGAGTTTTACTCACAACAAAAGAACCAGCTCAATTATGTGTTTTACTGCACTACAAAAAAACCAAAAAACGCTTCAACCACAATGACTGAGGTGGTGTAGAGTGGCACAGTGGTATTGCGTTCGCTTCGTGTCAAGTAAACCCGAGTTCGAACCTGGGTACAAGGGATTTTTTCTTCTCATTCTGCACTAGGCCTTAACGGTCTGAACGTTGAGTCTTTCGGATGAGACGATAAACCGAGGTCCTGTGTGCCCATGCACTTAGCATACGTTAAATCCAGTGGCAACGAAAAAGTTGTCATTTGTCAAAATGTCTGCCCCCCCCCCCCCCCTCCTCCCTCATCAGTGACAATAATCGCATGCAAAAAAAATAAAAAACGAATGGTGGCGCGCTTCTGGCTGCAAACCCTTTATTTTGAAGAAATACTTACGGATGAATTTTACATTCTTCTATCCTCACGTTCATTTATCAGTTGACTATTCCTTGAACCCCCCCCCCCCCTCCCTTTCTTTTTCATTGATGCACACACTACCATTGAGAGACTCATGAATATGCGTTAGCCTAGCAACTGACCAAAACAGTTAGGTAGGCTTAGTGATGCGACTCTCTTTGTGCTGTGGTGTTGAGCTATGGAAGCAGGGTCAGTCCCTGTAGGCCTAGGCCTAGCTAGTACAAAGGTTAGCAGACGGACACAATCAGTTGACAGTGAAAGATGAATGTAAGCCAAGTTGGTTCTTTTCAGTTTTATTCACACAACCGTAGGCTGAGACAGAGCCTACCCTACTCTCTTTGTGTTCATAATATCTCTCTATCTCAAAAGTCGAAGTCTGGTTTCTTTCAGTTTCATGACAACATTAGGATCACAAATACTTTGGAAGACGAATCTCATCTGCTTACAGAACTAAACCAATCATTTTCAGCACTTTACTGTGTTGAACTTCTTTTTTGTTCTTGTCTGAGCGGTCGATGACGAACGTATTTCATGACACGTTCATATTTTATATAACTTTTTTTCTTCTCCTTTTCTAAAGTAGCCAACTGCATCACCTTGAAGATATTTTGAAAAGACATACATGTTCATACACATTTGAAGTGCAACACACTCTTCTACATAATGTTAACACTGTTTGGCCTCCTTTCAGTTGATATTTATCAACTGAATTTTCTTGTCATTCATTCTCCGGGGTCGGCCCACTTTTGTATGTGATGTTTGTGTTGCTTTGCGTGTCCGTATCCATGTCAATTTCGGCGGGGAGAGGAGGGGGGGGGGTGTCACCGCGGTGTCCTCCCCCTCTCGCTCATCCTCGTTGTTTTTCTCAGTGAGTGTTGTTTTTCTTCGCTGCGTGTGTAGGCAAACTGCCGCCTGCAATGATCTGACTCGGAAATGATCGATACCAAAACAGTTAGGTAGGCTTAGTGATGCGACTCTCTTTGTGCTGTGGTGTTGAGCCAGTGAAGACTTTTTTTATATTGACAGTGAAGACTCGTGGAGGACGCCTTGCTCGAACGAACACACTTGAAACGGTGCCTGCGAATCATAGGAATTCTAGGAGGCATTATAGGAAAAGCACACGAGGCTTACTAGAAAATCTATAGGTCAGGTCAGGTCAGAGAATGAGGACAACTAGGCCTCGCGGCCTCTTAATGTGTCCTTTCTGATTATTGGTATTCTTTTTCATGATTGGCATGACTAGGACGCTTTTAGATGTGTTAATCATAGATACACGTTTCAATTGTTGAATTTGGGGTCTTTATCGAGGAGGTTTTTGAACTGATTAAGGTTAGGTGCCAATTTGATATGTGCTCTGTTTAACTATCCAGGCAGTAGAGATTAATAATAAAAATAGGCGGGAAAAAAGACTGAAAAGAAAATAAGCATTTTTCGTTATGAAAGTAGGCCTTGTGTATGGAATGATGCTGATGATAACAGCGTGTGTCGGCTTCATGGCCTGGGTTCAACAACACTCTGGTCAGTTGACTCTTTTCATATTGTGTTATTATTCGTTTATTTGTGTGTGTGCATAGTTGATAACATCACTTGATCTGTATAATGTCTAACTGGTGTGTTTATACACTTTTGAGTTTGGAATCTCTCTCCGTCTCACTCTCTCTCTCTCTCTCTCTCTCTCTCTCTCTCTCTCTCTCTCTCTCTCTCTCTCTCTCTCTCTCTCTCTCTCTCTCTCTCTCTCTCTCTCTCTCTCACACACACACATACTCTCTCTCTCTCTCTCTCTCTCTCTCTCTCTCTCTCTCTCTCTCTCTCTCTCTCTCTCTGCTTTTAAATAAAAACATCAAAACCCACCTGTTTCCCTGTCATTGAAACTCTTTATCTCTTTCCCTCCCCTTTCTTGCCTTTAGGACTATTTCTCAAACGTGTGTGTGTGTTATCTTCTTCTTCGTCTTTGTTTAAATGCCTTATGAATTTTGAACGTGTGTGTGCGCTTCGATTTGATTTTATCAAGATTTAGCGCCGTATAAATACTGTATCTTGTTGTTGTTGTTGTTGTGTGTGTGTGTGTGTGTGTGTGTGTGTGTGTGTGTGTGTGTGTGTGTGTGTGCGTGCGTGTGCGTGCGTGCGTGCGTGCGTGTGTGTGTGTGTGTGTGTGTGTGTGTGTTCTTCGACTGTACGCCCTCTCTCTCTCTCTCTGTCTCTCTCTCTCTCTCTCTCTCTCTCTCTCTCTCTCTCTCTCTCTCGAGGTGTTGTGAGTTGCTCGTGACAATTTTGTTGTGTTTGAAGTTGTTCGGGACTGTAGCAAGCAGCAATGTAGTGTTTTCACACAGTAAGTAAACAAGAACAGTGAATTCGTACTAAAATGGATGACTTAATGACTTGGAGGGCCGCTATAGGCAGCTTTTGTTGTAAACTCCAAGTCAGGTCAAAGGTCAGGCAGAAGAAGTCGGCTTTGTTTACAACTGTGAGCGATGACACGAACACTGCAAAAGGGACAGGTATTTCCGCGATCGATGTTGTGATTTCCTTTCTGCTGTTGTGGATCACCTTCGCTCTGGTCAGTAGCTTCGCTCGAAACTTCAACAAAATGATTTGGATTGACAATGTTGTTATTGATCACAATGTGTACATGAAAACAACCAGCATAGGCACTGAAATCGAACCGTGTGTTACCCCCCTTGTGTGTCAATTGGCCGCGCACGTGAAAGTGCTTCTTTCTGCTTGTTGCGCCGTGCACGCCCTGTACCCGAGACGGGAGTGGTGAGGCAGGTATGATGGATAGGGAAGGAGGGAGTGTGGAGGGTGGAAAGAGTGGTAAGGTGGGAGTGAGTGGTGCGGGAATGAAAGATGGTCACGGATCAACGACTGGTGGCGGGGAATCCCCTTTGCTTGAAGCAGAGGGTGATAGGCCTAGAAGCGACGCGCGTGCACCGAGAAGAACGCCAGGAAAACAGCCCGCTCTACATTACTACCTGCTGGGGGCCAGAGCAGCAAATCGTCAGCAGGACCAGCACGAGGAAAGGGACAGAATCGACCGACGGGGAGGGAAAGAAATCTACGTTCTAGTAATTCCAATCAGCCATAGGACAGGCTAGGCCTTTCACAGCAGTGGTCGTTCCTTAATTACAATGTCGAAAACTTGTTTAGCAAAATAAAAGATGTTTCCTTTATAAATTACGTCAATCAGTTTGATTTTGTATGTCTCACTGAGACTTTCCTTGATTCGTCTTTTGATTTTAGTTACATATTTACAGATTATTTAAAGTTTCATGCACCTGCCAAAAAGTTTTCCTTCCAGGGTAGGAACTCTGGGGGAGTTTTGTTATTAGTAAGAAAGCGTTTAGAGAAGTTTGTGTCTAGAATTAATTTAGAATGTGACAATACTATCGCGGTGAAAGTTGACAAATGTGTGTTTGATACCAATAAATATGTCATTGTATGGTAAAGAGGCATTATAGGAAAAGGACACGAGGCTTACTAGGAAATCTATAGGTCAGGTCAGGTCAGAGAATGAGGACAACTAGGCCTCGCGGCCTCTTAATGTGTCCTTTCTGATTATTGGTATTCTTTTTCATGATTGGCATGACTAGGACGCTTTTAGATGTGTTAATCATAGATACACGTTTCAATTGTTGAATTTGGGGTCTTTATCGAGGAGGTTTTTGAACTGATTAAGGTTAGGTGCCAATTTGATATGTGCTCTGTTTAACTATCCAGGCAGTAGAGATTAATATTTTTTAAAAAGGCGGGGAAAAAAGACTGAAAAGAAAATAAGCATTTTTCGTTATGAAAGTAGGCCTTGTGTATGGAATGATGGTGATGATAACAGCGTGTGTCGGCTTCATGGCCTGGGTTCAACAACACTCTGGTCAGTTGACTCTTTTCATATTGTGTTATTATTCGTTTATTTGTGTGTGTGCATAATTGACAAGTTGATAACATTACTTGATCTGTATATGTCTAACTTGTGTGTTTATACACTTTTGAGTTTCGATTCTCTCTCTCTCTCTCTCTCTCTCTCTCTCTCTCTCTCTCTCTCTCTCTCTCTCTCTCTTTGCTTTTAAATAAAACATCAAAACCCACCTGTTTCCCTGTCATTGAAACTCTTTCTCCCTTTCCCTCCCCTTTCTTGCCTTTAGGACTATTTATCAAACGTGTGTGTGTGTGTTATCTTCTTGTTCGTCTTTGTTTAAATGCCTTATGAATTTTGAAAGTGTGTGTGCGCTTCGATTTTATTTTATCAAGATTTAGCGCCGTATAAATACTGTATGCTGTTGTTGGTGTGTGTGTGCGTGTGTGCGTGTGCGTGTGCGTGCGTGCGTGCGTGCGGGTGTGCGTGTGTGTGTCTCTTTCTTTCTCTCTCTCTCTCTCTTTCTCTCTCTCTCTCTCTCTCTCTCTCTCTCTCTCTTCTCTCTCTCTCTCTCTCTTTCTCTCTCTCTCTCTCTCTCTCTCTCTCTCTCTCTCTCTCTCTCTCTCTCTCTCTCTCTCTCTCTCTCTCTCTCTCTCTCTCTCTCTCTCTCTCTCTCTCTCTCTCTCTCTCATCCTGTATGTGTGTGTGTGTGTCAAGTCAAGTCAAGTCAAAATGATCTTTATTGAGGATAAAGGAGTAAGCTTGATAGCTTTTTTTCATCCTGTCCTCAGAATGAAAAGTAATACGAAAGCAACTCGAAAAATAACTCAACATGCAAAACAAAACATTCCAAACTACTAAACATTAGCCTAATAATATAACGCATTGAAATAACTCTATTGAGAGAGAGAGAGAGAGAGAGAGAGAGAGAGAGAGAGAGAGAGAGAGAGAGAGAGAGAGAGAGAGAGAGAAATGAATGGGATATTGAAGTGAATGTGGTTGTCCCTTCCCCATTTCATTTCCTCCCCATCACCCATATTAACAAATGTCCTGGACACAATGGAACAAAGCAAAGAACAATCAAAGTATAAACATTGTAAAGTATCAATTAAAAGGACATATCCCGACGGAATAGGTGCTACATTTCTAAAGTTAGAGACTAATTCATAGGGTTTCTAACATATGAAATTTAAGTGCTTTCATAAATGTCTGTCTTGATGTACACGATTTTAAATTAAAAGATAAATTGTTCCACGCCGTACAGCCGGAGTACAATAAACTAGATTTATAAAGATTATTACGGGGTCTGGGAAAAGAAAGTTTGTGTGTATGTCTGCTTTCGTTGCTAACAAAATGTTGGGTGATTTTCTTAGGGGCTATTCCATTCACAACGCTGTACATGCATACACATTTGTTATATATATAGTCTTTCCTTAAATGGCAGGATGTTTAAAGATTTGTAATCACATTTAGTGAGTGAACTGGACTTCAACTGTATTAATTTTATGGCTCGTTTGTGTAAACGATTTAATTGTTTCAGATTTGTTTCGCTGCTATTGTCCCAAAGAGTTGATGCATAATTTATAAGGGATAAGATATGTGCATGAAAAAAGCTTTTTCGTGCGTCACGATTCAAAAATCTTTTTATTCTTGCAAGTTGATATATTCTTTTTGAAATGCGTTTGCCAAGATTAGATATATGATTTGACCATGATAAATTATTGTCTATAACAACACCCAAGACTTTATGTGAAGATACTTCTTCTATCTTTTGATCTTGAATGAACAATGATGGGAACGAGGAGTTCATTTTCTGTCTTTTTTGTCTCGTGGTAACATACATGCATTTTGTTTTGGTAGCATTTAGAGACATATGATTTTCTTCAGTCCAGTTCACTAATTTTTCAACATTCTTCTGGAGGTCATTTACCAATTCGTTAGGGTTACTATTACAAGACTGTAAAGATGTGTCATCAGCAAACATTTCAGAGGAACATTGTAAACATAGCGGTAAGTCATTTACATAAAGAGAAAATAAAATGGGTCCTAATACTGAGCCCTGAGGAACTCCAAACTTAATTGGTAATAATGTTGATCTTTTTGAGCTGATTTCAACGAGCTGTTGACGGTCGCAAAGAAAAGAGGAAATAAATGTAATGGCGTGACTGGACAAATTGTAGTACTTAAGTTTTCTTGTCAAAAGGGCATGATTAATAACATCAAATGCCTTAGCAAAGTCAATAAAAAGAATTCCAGTAAACTCGTTATTATTAATATTTGAAAGACATCTGTCAGTAAGATGTGTCAGAGATGTGTGACACGAGTGGTTTTCACGAAAACCTGATTGATTTTCATGAAGTAGATCGTAATGGTTCAGATGCTTACATAAATTCAATTGAATATGTTTTTCCAGTGGCTTTGACAGGAGCGAAAGTACTGATATAGGGCGATAATTCGAGGGATTGGTACGATCACCTGATTTATAAAAGGGTATTACTTTTGCTTGTTTAAATTGGGTAGGAAATTGTCCTTTATCAATGCAAAGATTGTAAACATAAGTAAGCGTGTCTGCAATGGCAGGTGCAGCTAGTTTTAAAATCTTACTATCTAATCCATCTAAGTCCCTTGATCCTGACTGTTTTAAATGTAATAAGTAATTCAACGTTTCAGTCACAGAAATGGGCAGTATGGTAAAGGGTGTTGAAATATTTTTGGAACGACAGTAATCACCCAGTTCTTGTAAATCATTGTCATGTGTTTTGTCATTGGTGATTAACTTATCAGCAACATTAGCGAAATGAGAGTTTAAATCATCAGGTGATAATTCTGATATAGGACAATGCGCTTTATGGTCAGAATTTCTGTTAGTCAAAAGGTTAATAGCTTTCCAAATTGATTTCTGATTCTGGGAGGAAGTTACCAAATCTTGAAAGTATGTTTTCATTGCCCTTCTCTTCATTGAGTTCACTTTATTCCTCTGTTTATTGAATGCCTTTCTGTCTTTTGAAGTAAGTAAGCTATCTCTTTTATATCCCTCATTGTCTATATCTTTAGTTAACCAAGGGGGTTTGATGGTGTGTTTAACTCTCTTTTTAATTAAGGGAGCATGTTGGTCATATATTTCCTGAAATGTATGTATCCAAAACTCTATCGCTAAGTCCGGGTCCCTAATTTGATAAACATAATCTAAATCCGAATTAATTAAGTCATTCAGAAATGAATTTTGATCGAAGTTCCTGAAGCACCTATAAAATATTTCTTTGTGACCGGACTTAGGAATTTTGACACCTTTTTTCTTCCAAGTTATGCAAACAGAGGAATGATCACTACAACAGGTCTGTACAGAGGACGCTTCTATTATATTAGCTTTGTTGTTGACATAGATGTGGTCAATTAGAGTTCTTGAATGATTTGTGATACGAGTCGGAACGTCAATTATTTGTTCCAAATCATAAAGTTCATACATTTGTTTCCATTTTGTTCCTGACAATGTTAAATCAATATTAAAGTCGCCAAATAGTATTATTTCTTTCGATTCAAGGATTGCAGCATCCATCATCGAATTAAATCTGTCATACCAGTCAACTTTTTCTGCAGGATTTCTGTAGATGAACCCCACCATGATTGGTTTATAATGTTTTAGACTTATTTCAACCCAAATGCTCTCTATGTTATGATTTTCTAAATGAGGTATTCTCTTGAGAGTTAATGAGCGAGTACAATATAAAAGCAAACCAGTTGAACGGGGTGCCATGGGATCTAAGCGAATCATATCATAGTTTGGCATGGACATATGGGAGTCGGGGATCACATCAGTTAGCCAGGATTCAGCTATACAAAATAAATGAAAATGATTACCTTTGTTATGTAATATTGTTGCTATTTCATCTGTCTTATTTCTGGCGCTATTTATATTGAGGTATCCAATACGGAGTCCCTCCCGTGAAGGCCATTTATCCAAAGTAGTAGACATGATCAAAATATAAGATCAATACATGCACAGCACTAATTGAAAATGGTCAAATAAATACAGTGAATAAGAAAGTGGGAATGGGGTAATAGGGTAAATAGAAACAATGAAACTGTGTCAAGTCCTGGATAGAATTAGTATATAAACAATTAATAACTAAAAATAGCATGCGATTTAACAACAACTATAAACAATTCGACAAAGTCTAGTGACTTATCGAATGGAACTGTCACTTCAGTTAATTCAGTACTTTTTCGTAGAATGTTTGTTTTCAAGATTCATCAAAAGAACGTTTTACGTAGATGCGGTAGTCTTTCACTTGGTTTGATGCTGCTGCAGTATATTCCGGCAACTGATCACACATGCTATTTACAACACAATACATGCTCTCTGTCTCACATACACACACTCTCTCTCTCTCTCTCTCTCTCTCTCTCTCTCTCTCTCTCTCTCTCTCTCTCCCTTTCTCTCTCTCTCCCCCTCTCTTCTGCAAATATACACATACAATGATACACACAAACACATAATGCAAATATACTCGACATATGCGCGCTCGTGTGTGCTTTATGCACGCATGATATTATTAAGCGTTTTGTTGAGGCAACATTTGAGCAAGGTAGTTAATCATTTGCATTGCTGCTGGATGAAATGGCCCTTTCAGATAACTTTCAACCTGTGATCTTGGTGCCTGGTAATGATAGGATGTGGGATAAGGAACGAAAGGTGGTGGATAGGGGATATGCTGTGGGGGACATTGTGTTGGGAGGCTTTGAGGATGGATAGGGAAGGGATTCGGGAGGTGAGGAACTTCGGGTTTGTAGTGTACACTATGGTCCACTGATTGGTTAGATTGTTGATCTGACCCGTGACGCATGGGTTGACCAATAAGGCCATTTTGCGTCGGGGGAGTTTGGTTGGTAGGTGGTACAATATGCGATTGGTTACTCATATATAGTTGGGGATGAGTATGCTTTGTGAGGGATGATGAAGGTGCATTGTTTTCAGCTCTGCTGAACAAAGGTGGAAAGTGATCCACGGATGAAGGGTGAGGACAGAATCCCTGAGTACATTTTTGCAATCCTGCATTGATGGTGCCTCTAGCATGAAACTCTCCTATGCTTTGGCTAGACCTTGGCATGTGCCTATCACCCGAAGAACGAATTTCATATACATGCTCACCCAAATTTTCGTGGATGCTATGGTTCTTGCTGAACCCAGTACTGCGAAAGAGAGTGCGTTTCATGTTTGCTGCCAGTCTGGCTGTGCCTTGTACACTAGGGTGGGTTAGATTATTGTACAAGGCCTTTCTTGGTTTTCCACTCTCAGTCGTAAATATGTGTTGATTGTTGATGAACAGCAAGCCAAGCTGCTGACACACTGTTCTCAGGTTACGGTTTGATGGGGAAATGGAGTTGTTCAGATTGTGTCTTCCTTGAGCTGGTAA
>JAGGCT020002645.1:15000-25000 GCA_017654935.2 Phymorhynchus buccinoides | reverse complement strand
GCACGTGCGCACAAACGTACACACACACACACACACACACACACACACACACACACACACACACACACACACACACACACACACACACACACACACACATTCTCTCTCTCTCTCTCTATATCTCTCTCTCTCTCTCTCTCTCTCTCTCTCTCTCTCTCTCTCTCTCTCTCTCTCTCTCTCTCACACACACACACACACACACACGTACGCACGCACACACACAATGACATGACTCAAGTTGTTTGTTAAAGAAAAGAAAACGTACCTTAAATGATAAACAAAATGATATATTTCTAAGTTTTTCGTTTTCGTTGTTTTTGCTGTTGTTAAGGTACAAAGCACGGTATGAACTGAGTAACTTAAGAGTAATTGGTCTGTCTTGTTGAATGTTTAACACCTGTTTTCTGTCCCATACAACAGTTGAATCAAATGTTTATCTCTCTCTGTGTGCGCGCGCGTGTATGTAGTAAATAAAACATACATGAACACTCTTTAAATGTCAAACTGCACAAAAGTGTGTTTTTCGCCTTTATTTATTTACTTATTTCTTTTTTGCCCATTTGATGCTTAGTAAGTAAGTAAGTCCCCCTTGACATCAGTAATACTTGTATTTCTGTTTATCTCACATACAAAAGCATCGATAAACTTTATTTCTTTGATGAGAGATGGAAGGCAGACAAAGTTGTCCTAGGTTTTTTTCCTCCATAGCTTAATATAAAGACATTACCAGATATTGAAATAAATATACAATCGTGTTCGTGTTTGGCTTAACAAGCATACACGGTGTGTTTCCAAATGATGTCATTAACAACTAGAGTTTATTTGAATTCTCATACACATTTGTTCCCCTTAAATAATATTTTTAAACATATTTGTTATCGTGATTAACAGGATTGGTTGCAATTGAGTGAACAGAATTGAATAAAAGATGAATTTAAGAAACTTAGGGTATTGCTTACGAGGCAAACACGCGACTTCAAGAGCCATCACACCATTATGGAGACAAATGTTTCTGTTATGACTTAACACGTCCACTAAAATCGCACGACTGTACGATACGATTCGATCACGTTGTCTCGATGCGCCAATCACATTTGTTCTTGGAGATCACGTGATCGGAGGGCATCACTAAGCAAAGCAACATATTATTTTTTCACCGCTTTTTTGTTTTACCGCAGTTTCTCTCCCTGTGATAGCCCCCTCCGATCTAATCAAGGTTATAGTCATTGTACAGGACACATCGGCTTTGGGCTATAGACCAACCATCTCACAAAATTTGAAAAGCAAATGACGAGGTGACTCACGAGATATTGGGTTCGGAAGGAAAAGTACTTGGCAACCCCCTTTGGTCATAGTGCACAGAACATTGGAACAGGTAGGCCTAATATACCATCCTATAGATTTTGAGGTGATTCAGTATTCAGTTCCGAGATATCTGTCCGCGTGGACACGAGCAAAAACAATCACTGCACATCATTCTTCTTGGAGGAGGAGAATCACTGTACATCATTCTTCCCCTGTAGTACGAAGATGTTTTGTAAGGGGGTGCACTTGCAGTGCTTTTCTATTTCTTGGTGTCATCGGTGGTAGGGAGGATGGTTTCAGGGGTGGTGGGGGTGACGGTGGTGTTGGTGTTGGGGGTTGCGGTGTTTATGGAGGGGGTTGTCGCAGAGACATGCGCAGGGTCAAAGGGAGCAACTCCTGGCGTTTCCTGCACAGGGGAGCTCACTGGTATCGCGGAAGGTGTTCCTCCACTTCTCACGGGCGGCATTCCTGGGGAAGCATAGTAAGGCTGCTGACCACTGGCTCCGAACATCATTGGCTGTGGAACAAAGTTCACTTTATTATTACACGCTCTCGTACTATGTCGTGGTACATGGCTTTTGGCCGCACGAGAGACTATGTTGTCTAAGACAGGGAAATCTTTGGCGAAGCACAAAAAGATAGGGAAACCTTATTCAGAATTTCAGATAAACCCAAGAAGACGGGGGAAATTTGAAAGAAATTTGAAAGAAACACACAACGCAGTGGAAACTTAAAAGAACGCAAAAAGACAGGACAAATTGTAGATAAATCTAAGAAAAGAGGGAACACTTTGGCGAAACACAAAAAGACAGAGAAGACTAAAGAAATACAAGAAGACGGGAAAAATTACAGAAACGCAGGAAGACAGAAAAAACCCTTTATATGGTATAGAGAGAAACACAAGAAGATAATGAAGACTTTGGGGAAAGCAAAGAAACGTTAAGGGGGAAATATAAACAGGAAAGCTCGTTGGAGTCTTATCCAATTCAAGGACCTGGCCCATGATGGCCTGGGGCCCCCCCGGGGGAACTGGGCTACAGCCTGGTTGGGGGTAGGGGCCGGCCAGGGGGGATCCAGTGAGCACGGCGGGTCTGGCAGCGGCGTAGGCAGGGTTGTCCCTCATCAGCTGGTGGTACATCTGCAGGGCTTCCGTCACCCGCTGGTTCAACTCCAGCAGCTGGCTGTAGTCCCTGGTTACCAACAAATAGTGACGTCAGTACAACAGAGAGACCAAGGTCAATATCCTCCCAGAGATAGTGACCCCTGTAGGTCAAGGTCAATAGTCTCCCGGAGGTAGTGACACCTGTAGATCAAGGTAAATAGTCTCCCGCCGATACTGACCCCTATAGATCAAGGTCAATAGTCTCCCACCGATAGTGACCCCCGTAGATCAAGGTCAATAGTCTCCCGGTGATAGTGACCCCTGTATACCAAGGTCAATAGTCTACCAGAAATATTGACCCCTATGGACCAAGGTCAATATTCTCCGGGAGATAGTGACCCATATAGATCAAGGTCAAGTCTCCCGGAGATAGTGACCCCTGCATGTAGGTCAAGGTCAATAGTCTCCCGCAGATAGTGACCCATGTAGATCAAGGTCAATAGTCTCCCGCAGATAGTGACCCCTGCATATAGGTCAAGGTCAATAGTCTTTTGCAGATAGTGACCCCTGTAGATCAAGGTCAAAAGTCTCCCGGAGATAGTGACCCATGTAGATCAAGGTCAATAGTCTCCCGGAGATAGTGACCCCTGCTTGTAGGTCAAGAGTCTTCCGCAGATAGTGACCCATGTCGATCAATAGTATCCCGCAGACATAGTGACCCCTGCATGTAGGTCAAGGTCAATAATCTCCCGCAGATAGTGACCCCTGTAGATCAAGGCCAATAGTCTCCCGGAGATAGTGACCCCTGCAGGTAGGTCAAGGTCAATAGTCACCCACAGATAGTGACCCCTGTAGATCAAGGTCAATAGTCTCCCGGAGATAGTGACCCCTGTAAAATAGTGAGACCAAGCTGTAGGTCAAGGTCAATAGTCTCCTGGAGATAGTGACCCCTGCAGGTAGGTCAAGGTCAATAGTCTGAAGGAGCTCCATTGGCTCCCTGTGCAGTCCCGCCTTCAGTATAAGCTGGCTGTCCTATCTTTTCGTCACTTTGAACAGACCCTTCCGCCTTACCTCTCCAGTGCTCTTCACACCTACACCCCTTCCCGCTCACTCAGGTCCTCAAACACAAAACTTCTGAAAAGTTCCAAAAACAAATCTAAAATCATTTGGTGACCGCAGTTTCAGTTTCAGTGCCCCTGCTGTTTGGAATTCCCTCCCAGTCGATCTCCGCCATGAACCAACTATCTCTACTTTCAAAGCTAAACTCAAGACTCACTACTTTCAAAGCTCATTCGGTTTGTAACTTTTCCCTTCTTGATCTTGTACCTGGGTGAATGACTGGGTAATAATATTTTGTGTGACTGCGGGTGTATCAGTGAATGGAAGCGCCTTGAGTGTAAAATAATTATAGAAAGGCGCTATAGAAATGCTATCAATTATTATTATTATTAGTAGTAGTAGTAGTAGTCTCCCGCAGATAGTGACCCCTGCAGGTAGGTCAAGGTCAATAGTCTCCCGCAGTTAGTGACCCCTGTATATCTTGATCTTGAGTCTCCCAGAGATGGTGACCCCTGCAGGTAGGTCAATAGTCTCCCGGAGATAGTGACCACTGTAGAATAGTGAGACCAAGGTCAATAGTCTCCCGCAGATATTGACCACTGTAGAATAGTGAGACCAAGGTCAACAGTCTCCCGGAGATAGTGACCACTGTAGAATAGTGAGACCAAGGTCAATAGTCTCCCGCAGATAGTGACCACTGTAGAATAGTGAGACCAAGGTCAATAGTCTCCCACAGATAGTGACTACTGTAGAATAGTGAGACCAAGATCAATCAAGACCGGAGAAAGTAAACCCGTATCAGATTTAGACAGTCATTTTTGTTCTCTTTAAAAATGTGCTCTATAAAACTGTAGAAACTGACCAGGGTCTATTTTCTCCGGAGATTATTGACAATGGTTTGACTTTTCTACGGGGGTCAATATTTTCCCTACAACCTGCCAACCTGAGAAATAAAATTGTTGTTTGCCAAAGGTCAAAGTCAACTTTATTCCAAAAAAACCTGGGGGCACAAGAAATTGAAAAACCCATTCATATTTGCGGCATTAAACATTACAAATAATAGTTCTTAAGATTTCATAACAGTACACATCAACATACATGGGCTCCCCCCCCCCCAAATTATTTTAATTTAAAAAACCCAGTACTCCTCACCATATAAACAGGCACATAATACCATCTTGCACAGATACACCACCGTACACATACACACATATGCATGCACACACACAGTTGTTGGAATTTCACATGTGAATCAATTTTTTAAAAACAAACAAGAAAAAACGATAATTAACTTATCTCCATTAACAAATATTGACATATGAAACAAGACAAGAAACAATTAGGACATAAACTCAGACATGGAGATGCCATTCGTGTACCAAGAGGTGTGAATAATAACATAAAAAAATAACAAGAGTGGGGTTCGTGATATCAACCAAGGTTCAGAACTCTTTTAAAATAGCCTTTATGAAACAAGCTAAACGACTGAGAGTTCTTTTATTTTTTGACTGAATTAAGGAATTAAACTTTATTACGTTTGGGTTTTTTAAACAATAATTTGGCAAATAACGTTTACTAGCATCCTGGAACGTTTGACATTCAAAAACAATGAAATGCATCTCCTAGAGCTTGGTGGTCGCACGTAGAACAAAATCTTTCACTATGTGGGATATTTTGGATTCTCCCCGTTTGGATGGGTAATCTATGATTTAATGTTCTGAATTTGACAAAGACACCAATAATAAGTTTTCGGGTAAAATTTGAAAGTAATCTTGAGAAGAAAACATATCTTTATACAATTTATAGTTACTGAATATTTGTTTTTCTTCCAGCTGCGAGAACCACTGTTGGATAAATTGATCTTTTAGGGTGAGTAAAACTTTAGCTTTAAACCAGTTTTGTGAAATATTGGTGTGTGGATGCTGTAGCCACAAACCACTCAATCCAAGGTTATCTAATAAAGTTTTCACAGATAAAATGAAAGGTGACGCATGTTTGTTTTCTCTATACAAATGTAACATAAAACGAACATGGTACAGGAGACTTTGGACTGGTTAGCATCATTGACGAGTTTAAACCAAAAATTCAACATTCTGCTCTTCGCTTGAATGTCAAAGTGATCGTGATCTTTAAAGGGGCACTCGAGCAAATCACAAAACTTGGTCAAAACACTTCTTGTGAATAAACCTTTCTTACTCATTCTGTTTGAAAAAAAATTCTGTGCCCCTTTTTAATAATTCGTTAAAAGACGTGATAATTCACCTGAACGACAGGAAGACCCGCCATATTTTAGGAGGTGGGAAGGGAGCTATTTTCTTTGTTGTGAGCGAAACTGTATAAAAAAGCTTGTAGTACAGAGGAAACTGATAGATTGGAAGGTGAGAATGCACTTCTGGTTCGATATTTGCCCTTCTGCATTAAGTTATATCCATATGTGTAGATTACATTTGTTAAAGGAGGCAAGCTTTCTAACTCAATATTCCAAGATGGCGGCCAAGATGGCGGCCAAGATGGCGGTCAAGATGGCTTCCTGATCTCCTAAAAGGCTTTACATTTTGAAGTACAACACATGAAAGTAGATATTTTGTGTCTAATGTAGAAAAGTTTAGTTCTTGTATTAAGATATTTAACCAGATCTAAAATCAAAATGGCAACCAAAATGACGATCAACTAATTATGTTGGCTATATATCATGGAATAAAAAACATACTATTATGATTTTGTTTTCCAAGACAGGGATTTTGTAGTCAATTAATCCAGTTTATGATATTTTAAAATATTTATGACGAATGTTACATTCAAAGTGGTGGTCAAGGTCACGACAGAATACATTATTTGGCTATTACGTATGAAGCATTGCATATAATCCTGTAGTATTGGTGTCTAGGATAGGGTTCATGCAACCAAGAAATGCATTTCTGGAAGTTAAAAAAACATTTCACCAGTTTTAAATTGAAAACTGCAGTTCTGATGGCAGTCATGCACTGCACAATCCATGTTGTTGTCTTGGGGCTTCAGGTCCCTACCACGCACTGAGTATCTGGGGACCAGCGATAAAAAGGTTAAAACTGTTGCCATGTGAATTAATAAAGTGGGGGGCTATGGGGGAAGGGGGGGGACCATGAGCTATAAAATATATAATATTTATTAAATCACCTTTAAAATGAGCGTTAAAACCTTTCCAGGGCTACGTATAAACCGTAACATCCATATAAAGAGAGATATGCAACATATATACAAGGTATATAACCTATGAATGACTATAACACTATGCAACCTACAGAGATATAATTTTGGCGTATAAGAATGTCATAGTTATCATGTGTCCAGATATCAGAAAATATTGTTCGCATTGAAATGTACATTTATGCCATCTTAATTCCAAATGGCACCTAAGATAACAACCAAATACCTCGAGGCCTATTATTATTTTCGAGCTTGACTCTTTTCAGCAATTGGTTTTAAAACTTGTGTGAGTTGTGATCATCGCCTAACAGGCTTCAAAACTTGTGTGAGTTGTGATCATCGCCTAACAGGCTTGAGTTTCTGCTTGCGCTTAGTGTTTTCATTAATATTTCCTTTCAATCAACTTTTGTGCCTATAATTACTTTATAATTTTGTTCGTGATGTTTTTCTGGTTATTGTGGTGTATACTTTTTCGAAATCGGACGTGTGGTGATCGAGTGACAGTGACTTGTGTGTTTGTGTTTGGACTGGCCCTTCTCTCCGCCATTATGGCCACTGCTCCGCTCAACGCTGTGACTGATTTGGATTCTTGTTCAAACGCAAGTACAGTGATTCAAAATACTTTCTCAGAATGCATGATGTACACACGCCAAGAGCTTCTGTCTCTCAACGTTGGAGGAGACTGTGACCCTGCTGTTCGGCAAAAACTGATTGATTTTCGGATCTTCCGATCGCCACACAGGTGTGGACGTAAAAGACGTCGGCCTTTTCGTGGGGGGCGTCGGAAGCAAGGTCGGCGCATTCCTGTGCTCGTTGGTGTCAAGAACGATGCTGGCGCTGGATCTGGACAAGACGGTAGACATCCTGAAAACCTGATTAACATTCCCCTTTCACATCCAGTCAATAAATCTTCTGCAAACACCTCTTCTATTAAGTTCTCGTTTGTGAACGTTCAATCCTGTCGTCAAAAGACTTCTTATCAATCAGTTCATCACTGACAATGAAATCGATCTTTTCTTCATGACGGAAACGTGGCTCTACGATCAAGGTGATGAGGCCTACATCGCTGAACTGACCCCCGACGGCTATGACTTCCATTCTTTCCCTCATTGTGGAAAGCGTGGTGGTGGCATTGCTGTCGTTGCCAAGCGTTCACTGACTTCATTGTCAGTGCAAAGACTGGACTATCAGAGTTTTGAGGCCGTGGAGGTCACTATCCTAGGAGGCGGTGGCTCTGTTATCATCGTGTGTCTGTACCGCCCCCCTCCCAGCAAATCCAACAAAATGACCGACAAGATGTTTTTGGATGAATTTCCGGATCTTGTGTCTCGCCTATCACATCTTTCAGGTGAAATCGTGATTAGTGGTGACTTTAACTTCCAATATGACTCCCCCTCCTGCCCCCATGTCAAACAACTCAAGGCCCTCTTCAGTGACCACTGCCTCACGCAGCTTGTTGACCAGCCAACCCATCGTTGTGGTCACACTCTGGACTGGTGCGCAGTACGTGAGGACTATATTGCAGTGTCCAGCTGTGCTGTGCTCAACATCCCCTTCTCCGACCACGAGGCGATTGTAGGAGCCCTGGCCGTGGAGAAGCCCCAGAGAAAGCAGCGCGTGGTGCAGTCCAGGAACGTGAGGAGGATCGACCCCAAGGCATTCCAGGCAGACGTACAGCATCTGGTGGATGTTGAACTGAGGGACTGCCCGGACCACCAGCTTGCTGACCACTACAACGTGGGTGTCCGCCGCGTTCTGGACCAGCACGCCCCTTTAGTCACGAGGACAGTGACTGACCGTCCTTCAGCGCCCTGGAGAAATGACAGTGTCAGGGAAGAAAAGACTAGTGTGCGCCAGGTGGAGCGCAGGTGGCGGTCCACTGGTTTGACTGTCCATGAGCAGGCCTACAAAATGAAACTGAATTGTTACACAACTTTTGTGCAAAATGTCAGGCAACAATACTACAGTGATCTTATTACTGACTGCGCCTCCTCTAAGCAGCTGTTTGCAGTTGTTAGTCAGCTGCTGGGTAAACCAAAGGCCTCCCCTCTCCCCGGTAACATTGACCCAAAAGAACTTCCACAAACTTTCTCTCGTTTTTTCGAAGAAAAGGTTTCGCAAATTAGATTTGATCTGGATAGGCAGTCAGTTGACCCACCATCTTTTAATGTGTACAATGGTGTGGTGTTCGGCAGTTTTGAGTCTCTATCTGAGTCGTCCGTTTCAGAAATTGTTTCTAAATCTGCCCCCAAATGCTCTGATCTCGACCCAATCCCCACTCACCTTACAAAACAGTATCTCTCAGACCTTGTTCCAGTCCTCACCAGAATCATAAACCACTCTCTAAAAACTGGCACTGTTCCTCCTTGCTTGAAACATGCGCTAGTCATTCCTCTCCTCAAGAAAAACGGTCTCAGACCAGACGAACTTCAGGCCTATCTCTCATCTACCGTTTCTCTCCAAAATCCTCGAAAAAGTTGTCCTTGTACAGCTTGAACGCCACTTAACTCAAAACGATCTGTATGAAGTCCATCAATCCGCGTACAGACAAAATCATAGCACAGAAACAGCACTACTCAATGTCACAGACAGTCTCCTTCGCTCAGCTGACAACAAACTCGCATCACTTCTCACTTTACTCGACCTCAGTGCCGCGTTCGACACTATAGATCACAGCATTCTGCTGCAGAGGTTGTCAGTGTCCTTTGGTGTCACTGGGACTGCTCTAGAATGGTTCAGGTCTTACCTGACTGGCAGAACGCAGTCTGTGTCCATTGGCAGCAATGTCTCCTCATCAGTGCCCCTAAAATTTGGCGTCCCTCAGGGCTCCGTTTTAGGTCCCCTTCTTTTCTCCCTGTACATTCAACCCTTGTCCGAAGTCATAGAACAGTACAAAATCCTTCATGAGAAATTCGCGGATGACACTCAACTACTTGACGCAACCGAGGCTGTCGCTTTCCAAACTCTGATCTCCACGTTTGAGTCTTGCTTTCAGTCCATAAAATCTTGGATGCTCAGTAACAAACTCAAATTAAATGACGAGAAGACTGAGGCCGTAGCTGTTGGCTCGCGCTCAGTCTTGGACCACGTTAGCGTCGCGTCTGTGCAGGTTGGCACAAATACCATTCCCTTCAAAAACAGCGTGAAGGATCTGGGTGTCCATTTGGACAGTTCTTTGTCCATGGACACCCAGATCAGCCACTTGTGCCGTTCCGCCTACCTCGCTCTGAGACAGATTGCTTCAATCCGTCCTTCACTCTCTGAAAAAGCCGCCACTCAACTAGTATGTTCGTTGGTCTTTTCCAAAGTTGACTATTGCAATGCAACTCTTGCCGGACTCCCCGCAGT
>JAGGCT020002645.1:2500-10000 GCA_017654935.2 Phymorhynchus buccinoides | reverse complement strand
CTAGGAACTTGTCACGGCTAAAGACAATCCCCGCATAACTATGCAGAGCATAACAACATTTCGATATAGCCTTGGTGCTCTAGCCTACGTCGATTGGTCTGTGCGCGCGCGCGTGCGTGCGTGTGTGCGTGTGAGTGCGTGCGTGTGTGTTTGAATGCGTTATGAATGTCTAACGTGTGTGTGCGCTTCGATATGATTTCTATTTTAGCGCCGAATAAATGCTGTATGTTGTTGTGTGCATGTGTGTGCGCGTGCGCGTATGAGAGAGAGCAACAGAGAGAGAGAGAGAACGAACGAACGAACGAAATGTTATTTATTCAGGGTAATGAGATAAGCTAATTAAGAGAGAGAGAGAGAGAGAGAGAGAGAGAGAGAGAGAGAGAGAGAGAGAGAGAGAGAGAGAGAGAGAGAGAGAGAGAGAGAGAGAGAGAGAGAGAGAGAGAGAGAGAGAGAGAGAGAGAGTTCACATGAAATGGTTGGAATGAATTCGTACCTTCTAGTCTGAGCATCTCTGGAGTGTCAGGATTAGTCTCCCCTGTGGGGTCAGCGTTCTGTATCATGACCAGTACCTCATCTATCTGACCCTATAGGGGCACACAGGACAGCAGTAAGTACAGTGTGTGTATCATGACCAGTACCTCATCTATCTGACCCTATAGGGGCACACAGGACAGCAGTAAGTACAGTGTGTGTATCATGACCAGTACCTCATCTATCTGACCCTATAGGGGCACACGGGACAGCAGTAAGTACAGTGTGTGTATCATGACCAGTACCTCATCTATCTGACCCTATAGGGGCACACAGGACAGCAGTAGGTACAGTGTGTGTATCATGACCAGTACCTCATCTATCTGACCCTATAGGGGCACACGGGACAGCAGTAAGTACAGTGTGTGTATCATGACCAGTACCTCATCTATCTGACCCTATAGGGGCACACAGGACAGCAGTAAGTACAGTGTGTGTATCATGACCAGTACCTCATCTATCTGACCCTATAGGGGCACACGGGACAGCAGTAAGTACAGTGTGTGTATCATGACCAGTACCTCATCTATCTGACCCTATAGGGGCACACAGGACAGCAGTAAGTACAGTGTGTGTATCATGACCAGTACCTCATCTATCTGACCCTATAGGGGCACACAGGACAGCAGTAAGTACAGTGTGTGTATCATGACCAGTACCTAATCTATCTGACCCTATAGGGGCACACAGGACAGCAGTAAGTACAGTGTGTGTATCATGACCAGTACCTCATCTATCTGACCCTATAGGGGCACACAGGACAGCAGTAAGTACAGTGTGTGTACAGCACAACACTACAATAGTGTGCGTGTGACAAAATGATGCAACTGTAGAAGTTTCATCATTCAGTGTCAATGACCAGTACTTCATTTATATGACCTTGTAGGCCTACATAAACTCCAACCTAGTACAAAATACAACAGTCCAACAGTGTGTGTCAAATGTATTATTGTCAGCATTCAGTATCAGCATTCAGCATTCAGACCAATAGTTCATTAATTTTATCTGACCTTGTACATACATACCGTGCAACAGTAAGTGCGTGTAAAGTACGACGGTTCAATAGCTTGCGTGTGTCAAACGCAACAGTATCATTGTCAGCATTTGACCAGTACTTCACTTATCTTACCCTGTAAGTACACACAACACAACAGTAGCTGCGTGTAAAATACAACAGTATAAATAATACGCGTGTGAAATTCAATATCATTCAATATCTTAGACCAGCACTGCATCTATTTCACTCTATACATATAGCACAGTAGAAGATATGCATAAAATACGTATAATGATTACTTCTAAAGTGTGTGTGTGTTTGTGACGGCCCTGCGCTGCTGCGATGATCCCAGTGCCCTGCCAATATTTGGGCTGTGCACGCACTCACCACACTGCCACCACGCTTCCATTTCCACCACGTTATCGCTGCGCGAGTGTTCAGCATGTTCAAAATGCGCATTCATGATTCCAGTGCACTGATCTTAATTGTCGCAGCCAATACTGTGTAATTTAAATGTTTGGAGCACCTAGTATAAGCTCTAAGCTTGTGCTCTGCGATCTTCATGTTGATGCTGCTTTGTTACATGATTGTTTATCAATAAATTTGTTTAAACCAAAATTCGCGTAGCGAGATCGCACCTTACCACGTTCTCCACACTCCTACCAAGACCCCACAACGCTCTTGTTACGCTACGCCCGACTACAGTACGACTACGACAGTACGCTGCGCACACGCCGCCTGCCAAAGTGACCAGCCAATGGACTTTCAACGCCTGAAAGAAGGCCCAGTCCAGTATCTGGAAGAAGACGACGCCAAAACCATGCTACAATATGCCACGTTCTGGCTGATCGTGGTGGACGTCGTAGCGAGAACGTGGCCTGCGTGTGATGGAGGTGTTAACCGTGTAGTGATTTTGAACATGTGTAATGTTCTAGCTGGCCCTACCTCATTGATTTCAATCTTCTCTGGCATGCGTCCCACGTCTGACTGTCCAGCGCCTGTAGTGGACTTAGGGCTATCAACATCACTGTCCGCTGTCATGACATACACATACACACACGCGCGCGCGCACACACACGAGCACATGCATACGCACACACTCACACGCGCACGCACGAGCACATGCACCACACACACACACACTTAACGAGTGTGTTTTTTACTTTGACACACACACACACACACACACACACACACACACACCACACACACACACACACACACACACACACACACACACACACACACACACACACACACACACACACACACACACACACACACACACACACACACACACACACACACACACACACACACACACACACACACACACACACACACACACACACACACACACACACACACACACACACACACACACACACACACACACACACACACACACACACACACACACACACACACACACACACACACACACACACACACACACACACACACACACACACACACACACACACACACACACACACACACACACACACACACACACACACACACACACACACACACACACACACACACACACACACACACACACACACACACACACACACACACACACACACACACACACACACACACACACACACACACACACACACACACACACACACACACACACACACACACACACACACACACACACACACACACACACACACACACACACACACACACACACACACACACACACACACACACACACACACACACACACACACACACACACACACACACACACACACACACACACACACACACACACACACACACACACACACACACACACACACACACACACACACACACACACACACACACACACACACACACACACACACACACACACACACACACACACACACACACACACACACACACACACACACACACACACACACACACACACACACACACACACACACACACACACACACACACACACACACACACACACACACACACACACACACACACACACACACACACACACACACACACACACACACACACACACACACACACACACACACACACACACACACACACACACACACACACACACACACACACACACACACACACACACACACACACACACACACACACACACACACACACACACACACACACACACACACACACACACACACACACACACACACACACACACACACACACACACACACACACACACACACACACACACACACACACACACACACACACACACACACACTGATTTTGTCCCAAAAACCGTTACAAGGAGGTACATTATAATATTATACATTCGTTTTATTACCGAGTGCACCTTAAGAGCTCTATGATTGTTGATGCTTCAGTAGTTCTAGTTCTGCTGTGTATGTCCATCCGCTTCAGATAATAAAACGTTTCAACCACGGAGACAGAGAGAGAGAGAGAGAGAGAGAGAGAGAGAGAGAGAGAGAGAGAGAGAGAGAGAGAGAGAGAGAGAGAGAGAGAGAGAGAGAGAGAGAGAGAGAGAGAGAGAGAGAGAGAGAGAGAGAGAGAGAGAGAGAGAGAGAGAGAGAGAGAGAGAGAGAGAGAGAGATACTGAAAATGGAAGGGGGGGGGGGGGGGCAGAGACAAAAACAGACAGTCAGACAGACAGACACCGTGAAAAGCAAGGAGGAACACGGTGCTAACATTTGTGAGGTTCCACGCTGAGGTCAGCGGTGACGAAGTTGGCTGGGAACAGGCCCTCCCCTCTGGCGTTGAACCCCTTCCACCAGTTAGCGTCACTGAGCGAACATTAATCATTAATTCCGGTTTTCATTCATTCATCACATCACATTTAGCTTAAAGTAGGGACCACAGGCAAAGCGAGAGTTGTACTTCCCTCCTCCCTGCATCCCATGGCCTTACTTTTTTTTTCTGGTGTCCAGTTAGCTCGTCACTAGCACTCACCTATCAACAAGGCTGACGAAGAACTTGATGATAAATAGAGCGCGAAAACGCTAGATCGCCAGCCGCGCGGCAGTATTTTCGGCTTCAGTGACCTCGACCTTTCACTAATGGTCTTCCTTTTGGAACGTCGCCTAGATATCATAAGTATATATCCGCATGTAAAATGTGAGGGTCCTAGGTCCCTCCGTTCAAACGCTATGGCGTTAACATAGTCAGCCAGCCACACAGTCAGGAACAAACAAACTCCACTGAAAGCATTCATCGGCTGGTTAGTATCCAATGTCGACCCCAACAGTTCAGATCTCCCCTTTCATTTTTTCCTCATCCTAGCAACTCGACCTGGCACACACCATTTTCAACCACCATTGTACAATATATGATCTTTTTACTTACTTACTTATTTACTTAGGACCATTGCTCCAAGTGGAGCAAAGTCCACTGACGACACCCCACCATCGCACACGGTTCTGTGCAGCTCTCTCGATGCCATTCCAGTTTGTTCCCTGCCTCTCCAGTTCAGCCAGGGTGTCCTCCTCCAGCTGTTGCGAGGTCAGCCTCTCTTTCTTTCCCCCTGGGAATTCCAGGTCAGGGCTTGGCGTGTGATGCTGGATGCTGGTTTCCTAACTTTTCTGGCCATCTGATGTAGATGCGCCTCAGACACATGTTCACAAAAGTCTGGATCTTGTGGCGAGTAACTTTATTTGATCTTCATCAGTATAGTAGAACTGATTTAACACTTGAGTTGAAGATGCGAAGTTTGATCTTCATACTAATCCTTGAGGCTCAGACCTTCTTGAGCATGACGAAGGCTGCTCTTGCTTTACCAGTTCTGGCTGTGACATCCCAGTCAGTGCCTCCCTGTTTATCTACCAGACTTCCAAGGTACACAGATGAATCCACTTCCCTGATGGGCTCTCCATCGACTGTGATTGATGTGTTAGCAGTGGTGTTCATCTTCATGAGCTCTGTCTCCTTGTTGATCCTGAGCCCTGTCCCTGCTGATGTTGTTTCCAGGCGAGTGGTTTTGTCTTGTATCTGACTGTGGTTGTGGGAGAGGAGTGCCATGCCAAGTCATCGGCAAAGTCAAGGTCATCCAGCTGCTTCCATAAAGTACACTGTATGCCGTTGTTCCTGCCGCTGTGGTTGTCTTCATTATAACCAGAAGGAAAAGAAACGGCGACAGCAGGCACCCCTGACGGACTCCGGTCTATAGGTCAAACCTGTCTGACAACTGGCTGGCATGAGCCACTCTGCAATTCATGCCCTGGTAGCTGCATCGGATGAGATAGATGAATTTATCAGGTATCCCAAATCCCTCAATAGTTTTCACAGTCTCTCTATGTCCACACTGTCGAAGGCTTTCTCATAGTCTATGAAGTTGATGTAGAGGACAATCAATAGTACAGTTAGGTCTTTTTGTGGTAAAATATGTCTGTCAAGAGTGGATTGAACATCAGTGTGAAGAGATTGAAGACAGCCTGGAGAAAAACAACAGTAGAAAGGCGTTCCAGATAGTGAATGACCTCACCAAACAGAAACAAGCTCGTGTCACCACCATCCAAGACAAAAGCGGAAAATACCTTACAGAGAGCAGCGACATCACAGCCAGATGGACTGAGTACTGCCGTGACCTTTACAACCATCAGACTCAAGGAGACCCTGAAGTTCTTGTAGCTGAAGAATCCACAAATGAGGACAACTTCCCCATTCTTAGAGAAGAAGTTGAGGCTGCCGTGAGATCACTGAAGAATGGGAAGGCGGCTGGAGTCGACAACATCCCAGCAGAACTGATTAAGAATGGAGGAGAGGCAGTACTTGACCTTCTAACAAAGATCTGCAATAAAATCTGGCAGACAGGCGAATGGCCGACTATGTGGACCCAATCACTCATCATCACCCTCCCAAAGAAAGGCAATCTCCAACTCTGCCAAAACTACAGAACAATCAGCAGGCATGGGAATTGGAAAAGTAAAATAAAAACTGAACAGCCGGGGTCTGGGGGCCCCAAAAGGCCCCTAGTCCAGGGGTAACGCTGAAGCCTTTATGGTAATAGAAACCCTAAAACAGCATTAGAATGGCTAAATTTAATTTTTTTTTAAATGTTCGGCGGAAAAGCAATGTTATTTTGGTGGACAATTCCCATCCCTGAATCATCCTCATCAGCCACGCCAGCAAAGTAATGTTGAAGATCATCCTCAATAAGCGGAAGAAATCATCACTGAAGAACAGGCTGGATTCCGCCCCAAGAGAAACACCACAGAACAGATTTTCAACTTGAGAGTTATGTGCGAAAAGTACTCACAAAAACCAGCAGGACATCTACCACGTCTTCATCGACTTCAAGAAGGCATTTGACAGGGTGTGGCACAGCGCACTTTGGGCTACCATGAAACAAATACAACATGGGGCTGATTCAAACCATCCAGCAGCTGTATGCAAACGCCAGCAGTGCAGTACTCGTTCAGGGCTCTGAAGGGGAGTGATGTCTGTCTGTCATCAGTAGGTGTGAGACAAGGATGTCTTCTGTCGCCCACGCTCTTCAGCATCTTTTTGGAGCGAATCAAGATTGAGGCTCTTCAAGATCACCAGGGCTCAGTCAGTATCGAGGGAGAACTATCACAAACCTCCGCTTTGCAGACGACATTAATGGCCTAGCCGGAACAGAAGAGGAATTTGCCCACTCGGTGGAAGGCCTTGATCAAACATCTACAAGGTTTGGCATGGACATCAGCGCTGAAAAGACCAAGCTGATGACAAACAATGGAAGGCTGCTCACAGGAACTTGAGACAGTGAGCCATTCCAAATACCTGGGCTCAATCATCAGTGAAGAGGGATCAAGATCAGAAGTGATCTCGAGAGCGGCACAGACATCAACAGCCATGGCAAAGCTCAAGGTTATCTGGAAAAGACAGAAAGATCAGTCTGAAGATCAAACTGAAGCTTTTGCGTGCACTGATGTCTATCTTCTTGTACGCATGCGAGCCATGGACATTGACAGCTGACCTACAGAGAAGGATCC
>JAGGCT020002644.1:0-12985 GCA_017654935.2 Phymorhynchus buccinoides | reverse complement strand
ATTGCCTTATAAAGTCTGTAAAAAAAAAAGGTACACATTTATCTAGTTTTTTCTTTCTCTTCTTTCTTCTTCTGCCTTCCCGGGCCATAATGGGTGAGGTAAACATGTGTCTGTTTTTCAGTTTTCACTGGTCTCCCCTGCTGCATTCAGCCGATACATTCCGATTTTGGAGGATTTAAAACAAAAATTAATTCAAGGGAGCTCACCT
Organism: Phymorhynchus buccinoides; assembly: GCA_017654935.2. Classification (NCBI taxonomy): domain Eukaryota; kingdom Metazoa; phylum Mollusca; class Gastropoda; order Neogastropoda; family Raphitomidae; genus Phymorhynchus; species Phymorhynchus buccinoides. The sequence goes on along the minus strand of JAGGCT020002644.1, from coordinate 12,777 downwards.
TGCCACGGTCCACTTTCCATAAGGGCAGGTTGAGGTGGTAGATGGCCTTGCAGTCCATGGTGCCCCCCGAGGTCCACACCAGCTTGCCCACCTCCGTCTGCCCGTGACGCTCCAAGAATTTGTAGAGGTCCTGCTGGATGGCCTCCCCTCCCTTCTCCAGCACGCTGCGAGACATGACGCCCTTGGTCAGGTCCAGGCTGGGGTGGGTGGTGCACACGATCACGTCAGCCTTGGAGAATGAAACAGAAACGTATCAACGTATTAATATATGAAACATATTTGAAAATTAAGACAGTGCTTCATTACTTTGCTTAGCCGTCCGTCACTATTATTGTCTGTGCAATTTTTTCTTTAAGGCTTTATATAAGTTTTCTTGTTGCCCTATCTAATGATCATTGTTGATTTTCATTTGTGATTTTGAGAAATAAAAAGCTATTTAAACGAAACGTATCAACCATTTAAACTGAGTCTGAACTTTATTCAGTGGAACCTCCCTATTAAAAGCTTGAAAAAAAAATCAGCGAAAAAATGTCTTAATAGGGTGGGGTCTTAATAGGGAGGTGGAGACCGCGTGATCGAATTGTGTTGTACGGTCGTGCGGTTTTGACTGACGTGTGGCTGGCCCTTAAGGGTTAGCGTTACCAGTAAAGGAATAAAGATGTATCCCTTTAATAAAGATGTATCTCTAGGCCATTTTCTCAAATTGAATCTTAAACAGATCTCTCTTCAATTTCATAAAATAAAATAAAAGATTCTTTATGAATATTTCTCCGGGAGTGAAGAGGTTAAACTAAAACAAACAGAAACTATCAATGTCAGGTAAGTCTACACTTTGTACTTTGTTTCCTGGAGGATATGCTAAGCCCTCCACAAAGTATGATCAAAATCAGCTTATCGCTTTAGAAAAAACACCCATGTACACAGTATAAACAGAGGGCAACACTTTGGACAAATAAATGCATAAAAAATAACCCAATCATCACTCATTTACAGACATACAAATGCTTAACTCTCTCTACACGAAAGTACGCTATAGCGTACATGCCTCGCACAACCGTCCAACACTAGGCAAGTTGGCATCATTATATCAAAAATATTTTGTAAAGAATGCTTAACGGAAAATGTGTGACATTATTTATAATAATAAAAGCTAACATCTGTTAAAGTTCCACAGTAACAATTTTATTACTAGCCGATTAATGATGTTTTGCAAAAAAAGCATGACAAAGAAGATAAAGAGAGGGGTAGTGATTCGTTTTCATTCATTGTCGTCCTTAAAATAGAATAGAAGTCATTTCTTTAGTTGAAAACTATTAAGGGACCATAGACCAGCCGCCGTGGTGTAGTGGTTAGCGTTGCGGACTACTGGCTGGGAGGTCTTGGGTTCGAATCCCATCAGAGGCGAGGGTTTTTTCGGTCCTTGGACCGACTCCTACCCAGAGTGAGTGGCTGTGGGCTCAATGGGAAGACTGAAACCACACAGTCGAGTTTCATCCGCTTAACAGATGCGATTCTGAGAGTGTTGCTCTAATTGCAAGACCAACACTGCAGGTGTCTGTAGTTCTCGGGCCTGGTTAACGCCGGGATATCATTATGAAAGGAAGCGTAGAATACAGCCCTGCCAAGCAGTCTAGACCGATACGGAACTCCATAGCATCATCATCATCGTTATCATCGGCCTCATTTTCCATCAATCATAAAAATTAAAACATGTTTCAAATTCTGTGGCTTTGCATGCCCTGCTCTCATGGTGACCTCAGTTTTGGTTTCCAATCCAGTCTATGCCTTGGTGCGTTCGGGTCAAAGTCATGGGGATCAGTGTGTTCTGGGGAGCTGTCGGTAGACGGTCGTGGTGGCGCCCTCGGAGGAGGACCTCACTCACACTGGCTCCGCGACTAAGCGAATAGTGTCGTCAGTAGGGGGCTTAGTAGGTGGTGTCCTGAACAGGCTCCACTGAACTCCACCGAAGTGACTCAGCAGAAGTGCAGTGTCTCCTCGGTTGGTTGCCTCCTGACAGCCTAACATAGATTCGCTCCCCTTGGACTGCTGGTCTCGGATTCTGCGACTTGAACAAACCTGGGTGTAGCTGCGAATTGGGATTCGGAACGAGCGGCGTGGGAGCAACGCCACTGCACGGCCCAGAAGATGGGACAGCAAAAAAAAAAAATTTTAAAAAAATAAATAAATTAAGGGACCATAGAGGAATACGTTTATACCAGCTTTGATTGCATGGGTTCGCTGAGTTGTGTGAAGTGTGAACGTCTAAACATTATGTACACCATAGCGTACTCTCGTACTCAACGGTTGTGAGAGGAAGCAATCGGCCAGTGTTGAACGAGTTAAGAAAACAAACAACCATCACTCATTTACAGAAGTGATTAAAAACATCTTAGGGTATGTCTATAATGTGACCAAGCCCAAACGTTTTGGATTGAACACATTATGATGTTTTTAACCCTTTCACTGCCAATGTCGCATCTTTGCACCACAATGGTTGAACACCCATGTCACTAAAACGCATCAAATCAGGGCCTGTTAGTGTTATCTGAAGACCCTATTTTCTTAATTTTGGGAGGTAAGGATAGGCCTAATGTTATACATGTCACAGAGGAATTCCCAATATTGCAGATAATTTATTTTTCTACCCAGTTAAGTTTAATGGTATTTTTTGACTGAAAAACATCTGGCGGCGGAAGGGTTAAACAATTCAATTAATTCTTCTTTTTTATAAGTCGGAAGATTGTGGAATGTCTTAACACAACAAAGGGTATTTTTTCATATATAGGCCTACACTCACTTTTGACTTGGCGATTTCTCCGGCTATGATCTTGATGGGTGCTCCAGATCTGTTACCACAGCTGTTGTCAGAATTTGAATCTATACAAAAACAAGGAAATAACAGATTTTAATGCTTTTCTCAGATGGACATGAACGAACAAGCAACTCTGCAATGTCATAGTCCAAATCACACCCCCTTGGGGATACCAGGGGGTCTTTCATACAAATAGTTCCCCCACCTTCTGGAAGTTCTGTGATTGTAACTTCCTCTAATCTGTCACTCTTTGACTCTGCCGTTTCCCTTTGCTTACTGTCATCTGCTATCTTTCTATCTTACTGGTCCATTCTCCTGCCTTTTTTCTATAAATTCTTACAAAGATTTCTTCAGCCGAAGTCGGACATGCTGGGCCTAACTATTTCTTAGTTAACGAAATCCCCCGCTCGATCTTGATCAGAGATCGGGAGAGGGAAAACGCGAACCCCGAGGAGAGTCTCGCACGCCCAAACAGACAAGTTCACAGCAGAAGGCACACGCGCACACCAGAAATACAATACAAAACAAGACTATTTATTATATCCAAGCAGACACACACTTACACAATTCAATACACTCAATGTTTAACAAATTATCTACATAATATACATGGCATTCAAAAGTTTGTCCAAAGAATAAACTAAAGCCGGCAACTTAACTAATTAACTAAAAGAATGTTTGTATGCAGAAACACAAATTGAAGAGAAAACGATGAAAAGGCAGACGAAGAAGAGGTGTCCAACAAAACCAACAGCAGAGCGTCCGAAGAAGAGGAAGAAGAAGACAAAGGAAAACTAAAGTCAGACAGCAGCAGAAACAAAAAATGAGAGACGGCAGAGGACACCCCCAGACTCCTCAACAGGAACGGTCGAGGCCTGGCCCAAACCCACAGACAGGCCCACGGATCGGGCCTAACACGGGGCCAGACGGAAAGGCGAGCGGCCTCTCACAGCCGGAAACGGAGAAAAGAGCGGTTGACCGGGCGGTCAACCAGGCAGCAACAGGTCAGGTCAGGTCAGGTTCAGGCTCAGGACTGTAGGAAAAACCAAAACAAAAACCTGGTTTTGAACACCCAGAGTAACAACAGTTTTGTGTTTCCCCAAAAACAAATTCCCCAACAGTCCTCTTCAGGGATGTAAAAACCCTCCCTCTTTAAACTTGGTTCTCTCCAAGAACCCCAAAACGCTGAACAACACTTTCTTTACAATCCTTTTCACACGACTCAGTCTAGGGGTAATATTTCATCAAAAGGATTAACTAAAAGGTTTCACTTTTTCTGGAACAACAAGGCTTTCATACACTTAGAAAATTGTAGCCTTTCAAATACAAAACTTAACAATTACATTCTTCTGAAAATGCCACAGCTTTTCAGGTACAAGAATGGACACTTAAATTCTTCTGAAAATATCACATAAAATTTCACCACCAAAAATATGTCCTTTCCATTCTCATTTCTTCCAGAAGGCGGATGAACTACAGGCAAAAGAATGCATTTCCCCAAAATAACAATCCACAATGTACTTCAAAAAGTCAAAAAGCCTTGAAAACATTAATGACACTTCCTCTCAAAAATAAAAACAGAAACGGGGATGAACGCTTTACAAAGCCCCTATCAGCATAGCTAGAAGCGCAACTGGAATAACCCTCTGTTATCCAGCTCTCCGCAGAGTCTCTTAATACCTAATTAAGCTAGGACGATGGCCGCGAGGCTAAACATAGGCCGCAAGGCTAAACATATACCGCAAGGCTAAACATAGGCCGCAAGGCTAAACATATACCGCAACAAGGAATAATGCGCGCGCGTGCACGCATTTAGGATTCTGAATCTCTGTGAACTCAAATACGCTTTGAACCAAAAACGATTTGTACGGCCTAAACACACAATGGCGAGCAAAAACATTGATTCAAAAACATGTGCCGAGTTCAAGTACCAAATTCTACGACCGGCAAAAACCTATCCAACTGACAAGTCATGACCCAGCCAGTCAGTTCCTTAGCCCCTTATGCAAAAATCAAGAAAATAATAAGAAAATGAACCAAAGAAAACGTACACAAATACACATGTTAGCAAACCTATAACTAGCTACTTTACATTGTTACGCGCGCGTTGTTGTACGAGTTTTAACGGGATTAATACCAATTTTATGCAGCTACTGACCAAACTTCCAAGTGGCGGAATGAAGAAGAAGAATCCTCCCCACAAGACAGTCGCAGCTCTGGTCTCGCCAAGGGCTCGGGGTAAGCGCGAGCAGGTGGAACACACATATGTAGAGCATCTACACATATACGTAGGGCATCTACACATATACATAGAGCATCTACGGGGAATATACGTAGAGCATCTACACACATACGTAGGGCATCTGACACATGGCGTAGGATCTACACACATACGTAGCCGCATCTACACACATACGTAGAGCATCTACACACATACGTAGGGCATAACACAATTGATACGTAGGATCTACAGGGACGTGCTCTACACACATACGTAGAGCATCTACACACATACGTAGGGCATCTACACATATACGTAGAGCATCTACACATATACGTAGAGCATCTACACATATACGTAGGGCATCTACACACATATGTAGAGCATCTACACATATACGTAGGGCATCTACACATATACATAGAGCATCTACACATATACGTAGAGCATCTACACACATACGTAGGGCATCTACACACATACGTAGGGCATCTACACATATAGGTAGGGCATCATCTACACACATACGTAGAGTGGTAGACATCTACACACATACGTAGAGCATCTACACAAACTCGTAGAGCATCTACACATTACGTAGAGCATCTACACACATACGTAGAGCATCTACACACATACGTAGAGCATCTACACATATACGTAGATGTACATCGTAGCACTACATATACGTAGAGCATCTACACATATACGTAGAGCATCTACACACAACGTAGGACACTTCGCTCTTGCATCTCACACATACTGGTAGGACATCTACACACATACGTAGAGCATCTACACACATACGTAGGACATCTACACTTGTACGTAGGGCATCTACACACATAAAAAGAGCATCTACACACATACGTAGAGCATCTACACATATACGTAGGGCATCTACACACATACGCCAGCATCTACACCGATACGTAGGGCATCTACACACATACGTAGAGCATCTACACATATACGTAGGGCATCTACACACATACGTAGAGCATCTACACACATACGTAGGAGCATCTACACAGCCCTACGTTCAGCTACACACATACAGTCATCTACACAGTAGGCATCTACACACATACGTAGGGCATCTACACACATACGTAGAGCATCTACACACATACGTAGAGCATCTACACACATACGTAGGGCATCTACACACATACGTAGGCCATCTACTACATCTACACATATACGTAGGGCATCTACACACATACGTAGGGCTCCTACCCATCATACGAAGCATCTACACACATACGTAGAGCAATACACACATACGTAGGGCATCTACACACATACGTAGGGCATCTACACATATACGTAGAGCATCTACACAAGAACGTAGGGCATCTACACACATACGTAGAGCATCTACACATACTACACCGGTATACTGGGCATCTACACATATACGTAGAGCATCTACACACATAAATAGGCATCTACACACATACTCTACGCTGTCAACAACTTCCAGCACTCTGGAGGGGAAGACAGGGCATCTACACATATACGTAGAGCATCTACACACATACGTAGGGCATCTACACACTTACGTAGAGCATCTACACATATACGTAGGGCATCTACACAATACGTACACTACGTAGAGCATCTACACATATACGTAGGGCATCTACACACATACGTAGAGCATCTACACACATACGTAGAGCATCTACACACATACGTAGAGAGGATCTACACACATACGTAGAGCATGTATGACTATCTACGTAGGGATCCCCTGGAGGCGTAGAGCATCTACACACTCCGAGTAGTCTCTGCATCTATGGCAGCATATACGTAGGGCATCTACACATATACGTAGGGCATCTACACACATACGTAGAGCATCTACACACATACGTAGAGCATCTACACACATACGTAGAGCATCTACACATATACGTAGAGCATCTACACATATACGTAGAGCATCTACACACATACGTAGAGCATCTACACACATACGTAGAGCATCTACACATATACGTAGGCATCTACAAACTGCATACGTAGAGCATCTCTACGTAGAGCATCTATCATACGTAGGGCATCTACACATATACGTAGGGCATCTACACACATACGTAGGGCATCTACACATATACGTAGAGCATCTACACATATACGTAGGTACACACATACGTAGCCATCTACACAAATACGTAGAGCATCTACACATATACGTAGGGTTCTACACACATACGGATCTACATATACAGGGCATCTACACATATACGTAGGGCATCTACACACATACGTAGGGCATCTACACACATACGTAGAGCATCTACACAGATACGTATACGTAGGGCATCTACACACATACGTAGAGCATCTACACACATACGTAGGGCATCTACACACATACGTAGAGCATCTACACATCTACACACATAGGGCATCTACACACATACGTAGAGCATCTACACACATACGTAGAGCATCTACACATATACGTAGAGCATCTACACATATACGTAGGGCATCTACACACATACGTAGGGCATCTACACACATACGTAGGGCATCTACACACATACGTAGGGCATCTACACATATACGTAGGGCATCTACACACATACGTAGGGCATCTACACACATACGTAGGGCATCTACACACATACGTAGGGCATCTACACACATACGTAGAGGCATCTACACACATACGTAGAGCATCTACACATATACGTAGGGCATCTACACATATACGTAGGGCATCTACACATTTACGACACATACGTAGGGCATCTACACACATACGTAGGGCATCTACACACATACGTAGAGCATCTACACACATACGTAGGGCATCTACACACATACGTAGAGCATCTACACACATACGTAGGGCATCTACACACATACGTAGGGCATCTACACACATACGTAGGGCATCTACACTAGACATCTACACACATACGTAGAGCATCTACACTACGTAGGGCACTACACACGTAGGCATCTACACATATACGTAGAGCTCCATCTACACTACATACGTAGAGCATCTACACACATACGTAGAAGCATCTACACACATACGTAGGGCATCTACACATATACGTAGAGCATCTACACACATACGTAGGGCATCTACACATATACGTAGAGCATCTACACACATACGTAGAGCATCTACACATATACGTAGTGCATCTACACATATACGTAGGGCATCTACACATATACGGTTAGAGCATCTACACATATACGTAGAGCATCTACACACATACGTAGCGCAGGACACACATACGTAGGGCATCTACACACATACGTAGGGCATCTACACACATACGTAGAGCATCTACACACATACGTAGAGCATCTACACACATACGTAGAGCATCTACACACATACGTAGGGCATCTACACAACCACGTAGGGCATCTACACACATACGTAGCATCTACACACTACGGGACATACGTACGAGCATCTACACACATACGTAGGGCATCTACACACATACGTAGAGCATCTACACACATACGTAGAGCATCTACACACATACGTAGAGCATCTACACACATACGTAGGGCATCTACACATATACGTAGGGCATCTACACATATACGTAGGGCATCTACACACATACGTAGAGCATCTACACAAGCATACGTAGAGCATCTACACATATACGTAGAGCATCTACACACATACGTAGAGCATCTACACACATACGTAGGGCATCTACACACATACAAGAGCATCTACACACATACGTAGAGCATTAACACACATATACGTATCTACACATATACGTAGGGCATCTACACACATACATAGAGCATCTACACACATACGTAGAGCATCTACACACATACGTAGAGCATCTACACACATACGTAGGGCATCTACACATATACATATACGTAGACATATACTACATCTACACACACGTAGAGCATCTACACACATACGTAGAGCATCTACACATATACGTAGAGCATCTACACATATACGTAGAGCATCTACACATATACGTAGGGCATCTACACATATACGTAGAGCATCTACACACATACGTAGAGCATCTACACATATACGTAGAGCATCTACACACATACGTAGGGCATCTACACACATACGTAGGGCATCTACACACATACGTAGGGCATCTACACACATACGTAGAGCATCTACACACATACGTAGGGCATCTACACATATACGTAGGGCATCTACACACATACGTAGAGCATCTACACACATACGTAGAGCATCTACACACATCTACACATACATATACACACTAGGGCATCTACACACATACGTAGAGCATCTACACACATACGTAGAGCATCTACACATATACGTAGAGCATCTACACACATACGTAGGGCATCTACACACATACGTAGCGCATCTACACATATACGTAGAGCATCTACACACATATACGTAGGGCATCTACACACATACGTAGGGCATCTACACACATACGTAGGGCATCTACACATATAGGGCATCTACACACATACGTAGGGCATCTACACATGTCACGAAATCCCCCGCTCGATCTTGATCAGAGATCGGGAGAGGGAAAACGCGAACCCCGAGGAGAGTCTCGCACGCCCAAACAGACAAGTTCACAGCAGAAGGCACACGCGCACACCAGAAATACAATACAAAACAAGACTATTTATTATATCCAAGCAGACACACACTTACACAATTCAATACACTCAATGTTTAACAAATTATCTACATAATATACATGGCATTCAAAAGTTTGTCCAAAGAATAAACTAAAGCCGGCAACTTAACTAATTAACTAAAAGAATGTTTGTATGCAGAAACACAAATTGAAGAGAAAACGATGAAAAGGCAGACGAAGAAGAGGTGTCCAACAAAACCAACAGCAGAGCGTCCGAAGAAGAGGAAGAAGAAGACAAAGGAAAACTAAAGTCAGAAGAAGAAACAAAAAATGAGAGACGGCAGAGGACACCCCCAGACTCCTCAACAGGAACGGTCGAGGCCTGGCCCAAACCCACAGACAGGCCCACGGATCGGGCCTAACACGGGGCCAGACGGAAAGGCGAGCGGCCTCTCACAGCCGGAAACGGAGAAAAGAGCGGTTGACCGGGCGGTCAACCAGGCAGCAACAGGTCAGGTCAGGTCAGGTTCAGGCTCAGGACTGTAGGAAAAACCAAAACAAAAACCTGGTTTTGAACACCCAGAGTAACAACAGTTTTGTGTTTCCCCAAAAACAAATTCCCCAACAGTCCTCTTCAGGGATGTAAAAACCCTCCCTCTTTAAACTTGGTTCTCTCCAAGAACCCCAAAACGCTGAACAACACTTTCTTTACAATCCTTTTCACACGACTCAGTCTAGGGGTAATATTTCATCAAAAGGATTAACTAAAAGGTTTCACTTTTTCTGGAACAACAAGGCTTTCATACACTTAGAAAATTGTAGCCTTTCAAATACAAAACTTAACAATTACATTCTTCTGAAAATGCCACAGCTTTTCAGGTACAAGAATGGACACTTAAATTCTTCTGAAAATATCACATAAAATTTCACCACCAAAAATATGTCCTTTCCATTCTCATTTCTTCCAGAAGGCGGATGAACTACAGGCAAAAGAATGCATTTCCCCAAAATAACAATCCACAATGTACTTCAAAAAGTCAAAAAGCCTTGAAAACATTAATGACACTTCCTCTCAAAAATAAAAACAGAAACGGGGATGAACGCTTTACAAAGCCCCTATCAGCATAGCTAGAAGCGCAACTGGAATAACCCTCTGTTATCCAGCTCTCCGCAGAGTCTCTTAATACCTAATTAAGCTAGGACGATGGCCGCGAGGCTAAACATAGGCCGCAAGGCTAAACATAGGCCGCAAGGCTAAACATATACCGCAACAAGGAATAATGCGCGCGCGTGCACGCATTTAGGATTCTGAATCTCTGTGAACTCAAATACGCTTTGAACCAAAAACGATTTGTACGGCCTAAACACACAATGGCGAGCAAAAACATTGATTCAAAAACATGTGCCGAGTTCAAGTACCAAATTCTACGACCGGCAAAAACCTATCCAACTGACAAGTCATGACCCAGCCAGTCAGTTCCTTAGCCCCTTATGCAAAAATCAAGAAAATAATAAGAAAATGAACCAAAGAAAACGTACACAAATACACATGTTAGCAAACCTATAACTAGCTACTTTACATTGTTACGCGCGCGTTGTTGTACGAGTTTTAACGGGATTAATACCAATTTTATGCAGCTACTGACCAAACTTCCAAGTGGCGGAATGAAGAAGAAGAATCCTCCCCACAAGACAGTCGCAGCTCTGGTCTCGCCAAGGGCTCGGGGTAAGCGCGAGCAGGTGGATTGACCGGTCTAAAACTCATGAAGTCGCCAGTTGAATGTGGAGTCTCGCGAGAGGTCAGAGCTAACACGGGTTGCACGGATTTCACAAGTAGGTTGTCTCGATTAGGTTCAAAGAAAAGAAAGATCTCGGGGTCCTTTGTGATCGAGTGGTAGACTGTGCCTTTCTCTGTCTGTTCAGAAGAACAATGTCACAAACTCGTGACAGCGATCATATCCTCTAAATCGACTCATTTAAAAACCCAAATCACAATCACTGTCATCAAAACAAACTCTGAAACAGTGAAAGTAAAAGAGTCTAGAGAGCTCTAAACTCGGAAGAAAAAACAAACATGGCCAAGATTTTTCGTTTCCAAAGGCGCAGTATGAAAACAAAAACTGTTTAGCCTGTAACTACTGTGCTCTAACTATAAAACCATTGAACAAATGATCAGTACAGGAGACAGTGAAGGGGAGAAGAAAATAGAGTTACACCCTTTCCGTTGACCTGAACTGAGCGTGTGAGTGCCCTTTAACTCATTCAAGTTGTTCCGGCCATATATGTCAGGAATTAATAGCTGTCAAATTGATGCATTTGCTTCAAAGGAAGTAAATTATGTGTGCACACCATACCTTGGTCACTTCTAAACTCGCTTCGCTCCCTTAGACCACAATTTTGCCTCTGACTTTGCTTTTGTAGTGGTTTCTTGTGGGGGTAACCAATCGGTGTAGAGAGTTTTTCTATATAAAGTCTATATATATAAAAAGTCTGATCTACCACTTCCCTATGTCTAAACCTGAAGTAAAATTTTCTCCTTTTGTTTATGTATGCTTTGTTTGTGTGCATGGCTGGAGTGATTTGTTTAGTTTTTTTAAACAATTCAAAATCGATGCGATGCGAATGAGTTAACCCACTTATCCCCAACGCTATCCTTGCTACAATGAAATCCAATGTAAAGGGAAATAACTTGAGCAATTCACACCAGTAGGTAAAAAAAATTTAAAGAGTAAAGATATCATTTTAGTCTGTAAATGCATTGAATTATTTCAATTATGTTCTTGATACTCTAAAATAAAAGTCACAAAGAAACACTAACTTAAAATTCAGGGTACTGATTACTTTAAACAAAAATATGACTGCAAAATGTGCACACACAAAAAAATAAAAATAAAAAAAAAAAAAAAAAAAAAAAAATGTCAAAAATCAATCAAGAAGGCTCCAAATTTGGAACCAGATAACTGAATATTCAGCCTACTAACGCTATGTGCAACAAAGCTGCAAAACAATGTCCATTGCAAAGATGGGCTTTGCAAACAGTGCAGCCTACAACAGTTTCTCTCTGATTTCTATACTGTAGCCATTCGGCTGACGGCACCTAATTTCACAATAATTCTTGGTGTCAGATA
>JAGGCT020002643.1:0-12500 GCA_017654935.2 Phymorhynchus buccinoides | reverse complement strand
ACCAGAAAAGGAATTTCACTTCCAAAAAAAATCTTTTTGTGTCTAAGCATTTGTATAAATTGTGGAAAAAGCAAGCTAAAATACCTTCATAAATCAAATTTTTCTTCAGCTGTAGGGGGGGACATTACCCCATGGACCCCGGCCTTTCAGGGTTTTTTTAATTTTGTGTAGGTGCACCCAGGGACATTGTTAGCTATGCATATGAGAAGCAGGGTAGGTAACTACAAGAAATGAGGCTTTATACCGAAAATTATTCTGCCCCTGTCTCGTGACCTGAGATGCAAACGCCACCTACTTAAGATTTATCGCCCTTGCCTGTCATGAACTAGTGGTAGGCTAAATAGGCCCTCTGCAACTAGGGTTATTAACGCCCTTGACCGTGAGAAGTAATTGCTCTTGCTGGTCAGTACTGACAAGGGCATTCACTTTTGCGAAAGGCAGCCATTTAGTGGCATCAAATAGGGGTTATTGGCGAGAGTTATCCCCCTGTCTGGTCAGTACTGAACCATCTTCCCCCACCCTCCAAGGGCATTCACTCTTGCAAAAGGCGTTCGTTGCAGACCCCAATGGTCAACCTATGGCGATATTTTTCACGCCAGAGGGCAGTCAATGCACTAGGGGCTTATCACGCGATTTTCTTACTTGGGCGTAGTGAGAGAGAGAGTGTGATGTTAGGACCACTCACTGTCTCTCTCTCTCTTTTCTTTCTTTATCCCCAACTAATAATATATAGAGAGGATTAGCCCCACACGAGCGTCATGCCCTCTGGCGTGAGAAAAATCGCACTAAGTCTCTCATAGCCACAGAAAAATTATCTGCTCCTGACTCGTCACCAGGGGGCCATGGCCTCGCAGTTGGGGCCTAAAATGGATCGCCCTTTCGTGTCGACAAGGAGTAGCATAAAGCCCTCATTCAGTTGATCAGAGACTACACCTAATCTATACTGTTAAAAACTCGGGACTTTACTGGTGTTGCCTGGCCTCCGGGCATTGCAGCCAGTATTGTTTGTTCCCACCATCTTTGTATTTACACATGTCCCATATGTGTCTATAGACCGAAGAGGACGTAAAAACATTATTTTCACCAGGGTACTCTCTCTAGGTTACTTTAGGTTACTCTCTGGTACCATAGCCGATGAGGTTTAACCGAGGCGTGTGGTTTACCGCTACACCTATCTATTAATTGTTAAAAATTCGGGACTTTACTGGTGTTGCACTGCCTCCTCCGGGCATTGCAGCCAGTATTGTTCCCACCATCTTTGTATTTACAAATGTCCCATATGTGTCTATGACCGAGAGGACGTAAAACATTTTTCACAGAGATGATCAGCATGACCCGAAAACAGTGTTGACGTTCCAGTAGACGATTTTTCTTGGTAAAAAAAACATAGGGGAGAGCACTTCGTGAAAATTAGGAGTTGATTACCTCGACTTACTCACAGTCAAAACCATAGCAACCATGGCGTCAAAGCTTGAAACCGCAGGATGCGAGTCAGCGACTTGCAAAAAGATTTTTGGGTTAGAAAAAAAATGAGTGGCGGCCAGTATCTGCAAAATGATAGAACTTGCAAAATGTGACGTCAAGATACAAATGACATCAATTTTCGAATGACGCAACGGTGTTCTAAGTGATTGCGATTGTCTACTCAAACACACGAGGCGAGAGCTGGGCATCTACCTGATGGTAGAGTAACTTCCCCTGTTTGACCAGTTGACCAATTTTTCAAACACTTTAGGCATTTTGTACAAACTGCGGAAAAAGCAAACTTAAAAACCTTCATGAATCAAGATTTTCTTCAGCTGCGGGGGGATGTTACTCACGACACCTGGACCCCGGCCTTTTCAGGGTTTTTTTCATTTTGTGTAGTTGCACCCATGCTTAGGGCCTGCAATGATTGTGTGTGGGTTTTTTTCTGCGTTGTGCTTTTGTTCAGATTTGTTTTTCTTTCTTTCTCATGTCCGAGTAAAATATCTGACCTCTCTCTCTCCTCTCTCTGTCTCTCTCTCTCTCTCCTGCTCTCTCTCTCTCCTCTCTCTGACTCTCTCTCTCTCTCTCTCTCTCTCTCCTCTCTCTCTCTCTCCCTCTCCTCCCTCTCACTCTCTCCCTCTCCTCTCTCTCTCTCTCCTCATCTCTCCCTCCCTCTCTCTCTCTCTCTCTCTCTCTCTCTCCCTCCCCTCTCTCTCTCTCTCTGTGTTTTATATATCGATTCTGTTGTCCTCTGCCTCAGTCATTATTATTTTCCCCCCAACTCCCTCTTCCTCTTTCCTTAATTTATTTTACCTCTATGATTACATTTGTCCACATGTATACATAATCATTGTATTGTGCTTGTATGAAGTGCATATTATATTTTCCCCATGATTATTGATTGTGGTTGATTTTTCTCCAGTTTATGTTTTTTCAAAATTTATTTGCCCGTAATTGTTTTTTCTTATTAATTCACGACAGGATGTAAAAAAAGCTTTATCAAGCTTATTCCTTTATCGTCAATAAAGATCACTTTGACTTGACTTGATATTGCAAAGGTTACCCCCGGTCTGTTGTATACTGGGTGTTTTTTTTCAGAATTGATGACCACCACTCCTTCTGGTCAAGGTGACCTAGGTGTGACTGACCCCCACCCCACAGCAGCTAGCAGAGAGTGACCATGAGCTGTGTCCATCTTTCACTGACCAGAGAACACCACCAAGGACTGTGGAAGAAGCGCCACCAGTGTCCAACCTAATTATAGTTCAACAATTATATTATCAAAGAATGAAATAGTGAGGCCAAGAGAGGAGATAACGAAATTGAACAAAAAGGGAATACTCTCTTCCTAATTAACTCCCCCTCCACCAAAGTTGATTACGATACCAAAAGCATCTAGCAATGCGTGGGTCAGAACCAAAGTGAGACAAACAAAGCATCATTCTCAAAAAAGAATGTGCCAAGTTCGCAGTTCACAGTGAGGGTGAAGGGTCATAAAGGCGAACTTGGCACATTCTTTTTTTGAGAATGATGCTTTGTTTGTCTCACTTTGGTTCTGACCCACGCGTTGCTAGGATGATTGGTATCGTAATGAACTTTGGTGGAGGGGAGTTAATGAGAGACTTAGTGCGATTTTCTCACGCCAGAGGGCATGACGCTCGTGTGGGGCTAATCCTCTCTATATTATTAGTTGGGGATAAAGAAAGAGAGAGAGACAGTGAGTGGTCCTACCATCACTCTCTCTCTCTCACTACGCCCAAATAAGAAAATCGCGTGATAAGCCCCTAGTGCATTGACTGCCCTCTGGCGTGAAAAATATCGCCATAGGTTGACCATTTAGAAAGAGAATATTCACCCTTTGTTCAGTTTAATTATATTATCATTATTGCTGTGATTTGGTGAGCTAGGGGATGATTGCAGTGTTGCTGTTTGTTGTTGGTTGTTTGTTGTCCTACCCTGGCTAAAAGACTCCAGGGACCATCCCAACAGCCGGGGCCGGAAGCGCTTGAAACACTATGGTACGAATGCATCGAGCTGGGGATGAGAACATTACCGTGTGTGTGTGTGTGTGTGAGACCGTTTTCGATTACCCCGCCACGTGCGCAGCAGCCACACTCCGACTTCGGAGGTTAGAATGATTGGAATGATCCAGACGAGAAAGAATGAGGGCCACGCACGAGAAGAAAGGAAAATGAATAGTAGGGCCTAACAGGGGTTTTTTGGTGGGTTTTTTTAACCCTTTCACCGCCAAAATCCATATTTCAGCAAAAAATGTGGCTAGAGAACAAAATCCATCTGCTGTATTGGGGATTCTTCTGTGACATATATAAAATAAGGTCTATCCTTTACTTCCCAAAACTAAGACAATCTTAGGGTCTTTGGATAATAGACCCCAATTTGATGCCTTTTTGTGACAGAGGTGTTTTAAATCACTGTGGTGCTAAAATGCGACTTTGGCGGATGAAAATGGTTGTGTAAAAATGTAAGTTTAAATGGTGTCCCAAAGCAAAATAATGGTGTAGAAATACTTTAGATAGACGATTTTTTTAATGTTATAGTAATGATTGGAATGTTGTGAGTGTGATGATTAGTTTTCGATACGGACCATTTTGTATATTAAGTTTTAAAGGGGCACCCTGACGGATGATTTTATTAAAACAAAAAACACGTCGAGATATGACCAGGAAAACGCCCTTTACAGAGATCGCAACACTCACTTTTCTCTGGTTTCCTATAAATCAAACCGTCAAATCGGCGATTCCTCCTTGGCGGAGGTGCTGGAAGACATATTCTTTCAGTGAAAGAGAAGGCGTGTGCCTTCTCTTTTCTAATGGCCGCCTGAGTCGCTTAGACAAAAATCACGAAGTTTCCACAATACAAGCCTTTTTATTTAGCTTACCAAAAGGAGTTTCGCTCACACCAAAGGAAATAGCTCCCTTTTTTTTTTACTGAACTACAAAAAAGCTTCAACCACTCTGAGTTGATCCTCCACCAACCCCGCCTAAAAATGGCTTCTCTCCCCGGCATCTCAGCCAAGGAGGAATAGCCGTTTTGACGCTGTTTGATTTATAGGAAACCAGAGCAAAGTGAGTGTTCCGAGCCTTGAAAAGGCCGTCCTTTCTGTGTGACCTCGACGTGTTTTCTTGCAAAAAAAAACCTCATCCGTCGGGGTGTCCCTTTTAAAACTCTACAAAAAGTAGTGTATGCTTGCTGTGCTCATTTGCGTTTTGTGTGGATGGTGCTGGTATATTATAATGTGATTGTTTCTCAATAAAATAATTCGTTTAAACCATCTAAAATTAGTGGGGTAAATAAAAAATGTGTGGTAGTAGTTTTAGCTACCCCCTCATTTGAACCGAACGCTGGTGCTGCAGCCAAAGGGATTGGTCGGTTATTAAGCAAAGTTATTTAACATAATACAATGCAGTGTAACACACGCTGTATGGGCACAACAAGTTATAAGTGGTATTGGTTGGTCTTTGGGGACCTTCCCCAGCGCCCAGCTGACCTTCACATCCCTTCGGGTTTGTGAGAGTGGTTATGTAGCCTGGGTAAGGCCCGGTACACAGTACATCCGGATCTGATCCACGAGGCGCGGAAATAACCAATAAGTAAAAGAAAGAAGGGCAAAAACCGTTACAGGGATACATTAATAATAAATGATAATAAATTAAGCTTCTATAGCGCTCTTCGATGGAAAAATAATAATCCTCAGAGCGCTTAACAAAAATATTACGAGAGAAAAACAATCAAGAAGAAAAACATTACAAAACATTATGAATTATTTTTAATACAATGCTCACGCCGGTCATCCCCCACCCGTCCCCCCCCCCCCCTTTTCTTTCCATTAATAGATTACATTAAAAAATCAATGTAAAAGAAGCTGAAATAATTGGGAAAATACGGACGCGTCCACTTTTCCTTTTTTTTCCTTCACTTATTTATGGATTACGCAAGTGTTTCCGTGTGGAACATCCGAGTGTATGTGTACACGGCCTAAAGCTCTCCACTATCATTTTTAGCCCAGCCAACGGGAATAGCAGTTGCCCTCTCCGCCGCGATTTGGTATTCATAATAGTCGTTGTCGGCTTTCCATCTAAATGGATGGTTCTTCCAATGATGGTTTCACAGCTGTTCTGTCCCACACAAAATCAAGCTATTTAGTTAAACGCCTGAATCTAGAAATCTTAGATAAAAACTGACCAAGCTTTTGTCTGTAAAGATATTTTGGCTGTATGTTCTACATAGTATTTCAAATACATTTATTTCATCAGATTAATGGTAAAAACTTTTTTTGTGAGCAGTAATCCTCACTCTCTAGTAGAAATAATACTTAGTATCACAAACATAAAATAAGATTGCCTATAAGTGACCAATCTAGCATATCCACTGACTGTTTATTATAAGTATTTGTCACATACTACAACTATTCCTCGCCTGTTATTTATGAAAAGTTACTTATAGTTAACTAAAGTTTCTGAAAAAATATGAAATATAGCTAAACTAAGGTTCCTCCCGAAAACAGCTGTGGTTTTAACATGTTATTGTCCCAAAGCAAAAGATCATGCATACAAAATAACTGAAGGCATTAAAAAAATTACAGAACCTGAAGCAGCAGAATCAGAGCTTATAGTGTGCTCAGTTCGAAGAAACATATGACGCGGACCAAAAGTTGGCGGACATACATGTAATTGAATTAATGAAAATTTAAAGCAAAATCGAATTTGAGTATGGGTCTCGTATAAGTATTGAGAAGCTCTGTTCTTACTTCCTTGAATGTCATTTTCCAAGAGTTTTGCCCCTGTGCACTATTCTGAAGGTCTGGTAAAGTTCAGCTCTGATAAGTGGATCATTTTAAGGCAGGGTGACAAACTAGTGTCCGTCCGCAAACAGTTTTTTTTGATTCTATGTCATTCCAATATCATTTATACAGATAAAAAAAACAAAAAAAAAACAACAACAAGGGACCAGAGAACGGGAACCCTGATCACACACTGCGGAATTCTTTTCAACACAGACTTTTCCACCCTTATAAACAACGGACTGTTGTCTATTGTGTAAATAATCACAGAGAGAGTTGAGTAGTTTTCCCCTTCAGCCTCCAGCTTCACATAAGTCCTTTGTGGCCTAACACGATCTAACGCTTTGTGATATCAAGAGTACATTGGTTTGTGTCGTTACCCCCATGATCTTATTAAAGATGAAAGTCCCATGGTATGGTAGACAGAGCTTATTTACTTGCGAGATCATCACCTTGCATAAACAGATTGAAATGGATGATTATGTTTTGATTTTTTAGGAGAATCATGTTTACGGCCCAATCCGTGAAATTTGGCCCCTATTTCATTAAGGGGCAAAATGCGTTGCACAATTTATGAAATGGACAATGTATATCACGTTTGTGAAGCCCCATTCACAACAGGTATTGATTAAGATTGATGTGATAGGATCGTGTCTTTACACTAGTGACTTTGATTCCAGAACAAGGTAGTAGGCCCTATTTGCGCCTGTCTCTGGGTGCAGCGAGTCAAGGGATTTATTTCACAGCTTTCAAAATTCGGCAAGGGGAGGGAGAAATCCCGCTGCCTGGCATAGCCAAATTAATATCCAGATTTTCCAAGTCCGCACCCTCCCCCCTTCTCTTCACCCCCCCCCCCCCCCCCCAAAAAAAAAAAAAAGGGTTGGCGCTGTGCTTGCGGCGACGCACTCTCCATGTGGGAGCAACCCCGAAATTCACAGAGATAAGTCTCTGTGACTGGAATAGACCCAAATACCAAAACACCATATACCCAATCCCCAACGTTAAGTTCTCGTGGTTGAGAGAGAGAGAGAGAGAGAGAGAGAGAGAGAGAGAGAGAGAGAGAGAGAGAGAGAGAGAGAGAGAGAGAGAGAGAGAGAGAGAGAGAGAGATGGAGGGAGAGAGAGAGGGAGAGGAGAGAGAGAGATGGAGGGAGAGAGAGAGAGAGAGAGAGAGGGGGGGAGAGAGGGAGAGAGGAGGGAGAGGAGGGAGAGAGAGAGAGAGAGAGAGGAGGGAGAGAGAGAGGGAGAGAGAGAGAGAGATGGGAGGGAGAGGAGAGGAGAGAGAGAGAGACAAAGAGAGAGACAGAGAGAGAGAGAGAGAGAGAGAGAGAGAGATAGAGAGGGAGAGAGACAGAGAGAGAGAGAGAGAGAGAGAGAGAGAGAGAGAGAGAGAGAGAGAGAGAGAGAGACTTGAACACTTAAAAACTTAAACTTAATTTTCCAAGGCGACAGATAAAGAGAGGGGGGGGGGGGGGCGTGTGTGTAAGGTTTTTGGGGGTTTTTGTTTTTTTTGTGGGGGGGGGGGGGGGGGGCTAGGTGACTGTGGACAATCATCTCCGTTATGAAAAAAACCCCAACATACTTTCAGCCCAGGAATTCAGAATAGCAGTCGACTCCTCTGCTATATTATGGTCATCGTCTGCACGAGTGGACTAGGGTGAAGACGGGGTAAAAAGCCCATGGGCGGGTAAGAAGCCCATGAAATATCTCATGAAATAAAGCAAATTTCAATCACATTTTGCCCATGAGACGAGTGTTGCAATCGTCTCATGGGCAAATTTGACTGAAATTTGCTTTATTTCATGAGATAATTGGCATGGGCTTCTTACCCGCCCATGGGCTTTTTACCCCGTCTTCACCTAGTAGTGCGCTATCCATTCGTCTTGGCACAGCACGAGTCGTATTCAAAGTTTGTCACACAGTTGTGGCGAACGTATCGCAACGCGTCAATGATTCATCCATCCATCTCCATTTCAACGGACGGTGGCGTGTTGGCTTAGTTTATCAACTGTATCGGCGTAATCTGCAAACTGTTTCAGAGCCCATAGAAAAAGCTTTTGAATGGCGTATAGTCTTTCCTAGTTGTTAGTACCTTTAGTTACTCTTTGATAATGTTCAAACGGCACGGTATGTTAGGTGTGTGCTTGTGTGTGTGTGTGTGTGTGTGTGTGTGTGTGTGTGTGTGTGTGTGTGTGTGTGCACGCGCGCACGTGCGTGTGTGTGTGTGTGTGTGTGTGTGTGTGTTCTAGTTCAAGTTCAAGTATAGGCCTACTTTAATATCTCCCAAAGAAAAATTCAGGTTAGGTGCAACAGCATTATCGTGTGTGTGTGTGTGTGTGTGTGTGCGTGTGCGTGTGTGTGCGTGCGTGCGTGCGTGCGCGCGCGTGCGTGTGTGCGTGCGTGCGTGCATGCGTGCGTGCGTGTGTGTGTGTGTGTGTGCTTGTGTGTGCTTGTAGGCCAACGTGTGTGTGTGTGTGTGTGTGTGTGTGTGTGTGTGCGTGTGCGTGTGTGTGCGTGTGCGTGCGTACGTGTATGTCCTTGTGCGCATGCGTGCCTGAGCGAATGAGTGCTTGCGCAAACGAAAGCGCATCTCACGCCAAAAGTAAGTAGGACAAAGAAATAGAAAAGTGCAAAACAAACCGTTTAACCCTCAGGTCACGATCACATTTCTCCCCTTTCCTTTCTTCCATCCAGTCTCATGCTCACCCTCACCCTCACCCCCACACCGCACCCCTCACCCCACCCTCATCTTTCCCTTCACTTTCCCTCACTTTTACTCTTGGATGGAAGTTCAGTTTAACGTCGCATATCGGCTTTCGCCATGTACGACGGGCTGAACAAACCAACCAGGGTATAAACAAAAATTTATGTTCCTGATTCACTGTCTTAGCCAAAAGGCCGAGAAGCGATCAGAATTTGAAAACATTAACACTTTTACTCTTTCGTGGCACCAGACCTTATATTTATTAAAGACCCACCAGATCACGTGTCAAAATCACGGATTTCACGTGTTTTCCCTCTTATAGCTGGTAATAAATCTTGTTTTGACCAGGTTTGACTCGCATACAAATGCCCCCAATTTGAAAACGAAACATCATTTTAAAGAGCAGCCTCAATTATAAGTTGGGGGAATTTGTATGTGGGTCACAGCTACCCAGAAAAAAACGACCAAGGGACTTAATCGTGGTGGGTCAGTGGGTTTTTAAAGACCCACCAGATCACGTGTCAAAATCACGGCTTTCCCACGTGTTTTCCCTCTTATAGCTGCATGAAAGAAATCTTGTTTTGACCAGCAGGTTTGACTCCCATGCAAATGCCCCCAAATTGAAAACAAAGCATCATTTTAAAGAGCAACCTCAATTTGAAGTTGGGGGCATTTGTATGTGGGTCACAGCTGCCCAGAAAGAAAAAAACCAAGGGAGTGGGAGTGGGGGAATACGCCTGTCTCTCTCTCTCTCTCTCTCTCTCTCTCTCTCTCTCTCTCTCTCTCTCCGTCCCTCTGTGCCGCTTCTTCCTCTTTTTCTTCTTCTATGTGCAGCTTGCCTATAAGTGTTGGAGCACTGTAGTGTGTGTGTGTGTGCATGCGTTCCGTGTGTGTGTGTGCGTGTGCGCGTGCGTGCGTGCGTGTGTTCGCAAGTGCATGCGTGATCGTGTGTCACTTCACGAGTGCATGTGTGTGTGTGTGTCGTGTGTGTGTGTGTGGGTTGGGGGGTGTATGCGCGCGCGCGTGCGTTGTGCGTATGTGTAAGTGTTTGTCACTGTACCTGTACGGACATTGTATACCTGTGAGTGTGTGTGCACATAGGTTTAGAAATTATTATTTTTAATATAATTACAGGCCTAATTTATCCTATTAATTCCCCTCTTCTCACGGGTATGCGAACACTGACTTGTTGAGGGAAAAGAAAAGATGATAGGAAGGCAGAAGAAGAAAAGAGCAAGAAAGAAAAAAAAGAACCTCCTTCTCGCCCTTAAGCTTACTACCTACCCCCACACCCTAAAAAAGAAAAAGAGGAGAAGAAGAACAAGAAGAAGAAAAAAGAAGAAAAGAAAAAGAAAAGAAAAAAACCCATTCCTCACCTAAGTTACTACTACCTACCCCCACACCCTAAACAAGAATTATTATAACCAAATTGCGTGTCAAGAGTCGGTGGAAACGCCATTGCGAGAGGTGGGTCAATCACGCCTCAATTGGTGGAGATCTGTGCAAGGGAGATAAACGCTGGCTATTGAAGAGCAGAGAAATCTTGCCACGAGCACATCACGTGGACATTAAAACTGCAGGGATTAGGTCACAGAGAGAGAACACTGAACACTAAACACTGAAAACCTTTATTTAATTTAACAAGGAGAGAGAGAGGTGGGGGGGGGGGAGATGTCTGCAAATTCAAAAAATTCAATTCAATTCAAAAACAACTTAATGACTAGGCCTTCTGCCCGGCCGTATCATAGGGAGGCTGGGGGAGGGGGTTATAAAGACACATAACATTTGTATCGAAAACTAGAAAATAACACACAGAGAGAGAAAGAGAGAGAGAGAGAGAGAGAGAGAGAGAGAGTTATGCGCGCCACACCCAGGTGTACGTGTCTGTTTCTTTGTGTGTGTGTGTTGTGTGTGTGTGTGTGTGTTTATGCTGCGCACACCCATGTACGTGTCTGTCTCTTTGTGGTGGTGCGTGTCGTGTTGTGGTGTGCGTGTGTGTGTGTGTGTGTGTGTGGGTGTGCTGGTGCGTGTGTGTGTGTGTGTATGTGTGTGCGTGCGTGCGTGCGTGTGGGTGTTTTTCTTTGCTACCAGAACACTGGTAGTATATAAACACCTCGAAGTGCAACTGTTGCTAGGTTAGCCCCACATGGCCGAAAGGCCAAAGAGGGCGTAAAACATTATTTCCACTGTTGCTAGGTCATTGCCTCTTCACACGCAATGTCACTTTAGAAGGGAGTGGATAAAAGGCAATTGTACGTAGTAGAGAGAGTGAGAGAGAGAGAGAGAGAGAGGAGGAGAGGACCGGAGAGAGAGAGAGAGAGAGAGAGAGAGAAAAAGAGAGAGAGACGGAGAGAGAGAGGGCGAGGCAAGGCAAACAATTAAATTGACATAGGCCAACAGCCCCAATCAACGGGGAGTGAGACATTTGACATTGCAACAAGCATATACACAACATAATGAAAAACAAATTATTGTACCTAGAGAAACAAAATATGAACGAAGTGCAACGCCTGGGCGGCTGCAAAGTCCCATCGCAGCATCGCCTAGCTACTCCGAAATCGGAATGTGTCGGTTGTACACATACATATAAACGCATCAAAGCAGCACGTAACTATATAAAAACGCATGGAAACAGCACGTATCTGAATAGTTTTTTATATATAGCCTTAGGGTTCGGACCCGTGATTTGAGCGCGCGCGATCATGCGCACACAAGCGCACAGAAAAATTCATGACAACTGTTGTTATAGACCATTCATCAAGAAATTAATGTTGTGAAAAAAACCTGCATTTGAAACACATGCAAAACTTCACGAGATATTAGCAATTATGTGTTTTGGGGGTTGAACCCCGTACCTGGCGCGACCTTGACCTTAATGTAAAAACTAATACATCATGGCTTAGCTTGCATCTTGGCAAACTTATAAAAAATTTGATGATACGTGTAGTTTCTTAGACAAGATTAATATCCGACGGACGGAGGCACGCAGGACGTAAGACGACCACGACGAGCAGACTCAAAACAATAGCTCCCCGAACCTTCGGCTCGGGACTAAAAAAGGAAGACGAAGAAGAAGGGGAGAGGGTGGGAAGGGTGCGCGGGGTGTTGGGGGATTGGGTGTGTCACCCCCCCCCCCCCCCCTCATTTTCCATACAGCACAAGCATACACTGCACACACACTTTATATGCATGTTGCGTGTGTGTAGGTTTGTCTGCGTGCGTGCCTGAGGGTGCATCGTGTGTACAACATGAAGAAAGAACCCAAAATAGCCATATGAGATTTTTCGAAAGAACTATGTACAGTTATTTCAAAGCAACGAAGGCAAACTATACACGTACATAAAACACGTCTAGAAGCCTCCCCGCGTAACTGATCCTCGCTTCTCTTGTCGCTTAAAGGTCAGACGAAGCGGTTCCTATCGCCCCACGCGATGGACAAGAGGACTCGTCTGAAACTGTGCGCGTCTGTGAGCGCGAGGCTGCTGCCCTTATGTCAGAGGAGCCCTGAGAGCTTACCCTGTCTGTGTCT